>CAUOFW020001059.1:866706-1019206 GCA_963454935.2 Ilex paraguariensis | reverse complement strand
TTATTTGGAAAGCGACAGCTTTTGGCATTCACTGCTATTTTAATTAGGATAATGGAGACTAAAATAAAAACAGAATACAAAAAGGAACAAATAATTAGCGCTAGCTTATATTATAATGCGAGCTTTAAATTTTAAATAAATAAAAAAGAGATGCAAAACCACCAGGAGTGCCACAATTTTTTTTATCCCATTTTTACAATTATTGTTTTATACTTCTAGTTATGCAAATAATGCAGCATGTTATACACATATTTCTTTTTTTGGTAGGTAAATATAAATCATCAAACATTGGGATATGTAATATGAGCAATACTATTTAAACATAATTATTGAATTGAGATCTCATTTGAAATCCCCAATTTGAGATACAAAATGTCTTTGTTCGCGATGCAGAACTTGAAACCACCATTGGAAACTAAACCACCAACCCCCCCCCCCCCCCCCCCCCCCCAAAAAAAAAGAGTAATGCTATAAAACTTAATTTGTTAAAAAGTTTGTAAGTCTATTTATCATTTTTCAATAAAAAAGAAAAACCCTCTTTCCCGATGTAGAACCTACTCCTTTTCCCTCAGAAGTCTCCAGCTCACCGTCGCAACACCTAGCTAATTCCCTCACCCCCACCCCCAACAACCCTTGCAAAAGCACACCCCGCCCCTCTGGGATCCTGCAGTGTTGGGTTTTGTGGGTTACCATGGTAGTGTAAGGTGTTTGTGTGTATATCTGTGTGAGAGAGAGGAGAAGAAAAAATTGTGATGTCTAAAGGATTGATTTTATGCTGCCAATGTCGATGCAATGGTACAATTTTATGATGAATGGTGTCACTTTATTGCAAATTATTAAAAGTATGGAATTCCCGTGTTATATGATGAAAATGTCATAGAAATGACTGTATAGCAAACCCATTAATTACCTGACAATTCCTTATTGGAAAACAGTGGGGGCCGACAAAAATGGCTCAAAGCAGTTGAAAAGAATGAGAAGACAAGATCAACATAGTATTATCTTAATGTAATTCATTATCGCATGGTTTTGTCTGGAGGTATACGCGTTTTTAAAGGTTCTACGTTGAAAGAAATAATTTTTAGGGTTGAATTGATCTTTGACAAAGTCCTACATGAGGTCAGAAATGAATATAAGACCAGTAGATTGGCCTCTTGGTTATGGACATCAAGAAGATTAAGAATGGACGATAACAACGTGAGTGCTTCAACAACTACTGCATTTTCTATACCAAATCATATGGCTTTTACTTTGATCAGTACCCTATTATATTAATGCATGAAACTTTTTTGTTAGCCTTTTGTTGCATTCGATAATCAAAATGGTTTTAGGTCTAGCTTAAAAGATTTATGATTAATTCTTCTCTTTTTATGCCAAGGGATTGCCAAAAAGATAACCCCCCCCTCCAATCCCCCAAAACAATAGGAATCGAGGCGGTCGGCCGGCTGGTCAAGTTGACCTAGGTGGATTTTATGTCCAGATGTATGGTCATGGAAACTTGAATTAGATACCAGCTTAAAGAAAAATATAGAGAGTTTAAGTAATAACAAAGACAAATTGTAAATTCAGACGTTTTGAGTTTGAATTTTTACAATTTTTTTGGATTCAAGTTATGAGAGATTTATTTCTCATAAATATCTTAGTCTTGGTTAACCCAAACACCCTGACCGTTAAACAAAAAAAAAAACAAGCATTCTCTCACATGGACCAAGATTGTTTTCTTCCTCTTATTGATATGAGCAAAGGCCATGTATTCCAATCGGGTAGATCTCATGTCAAGACATGGGGCAAAGGGACAATCAAATGGGCTACCTTAAGGGCTGACAAAAGGCCCATGGACTGCAGTCTAACTAGATAGATTTGGTGGCCCAAATGATCATGGGCCGACCCTATAAACAATTCATGATCTATGGGCAGTCCATAAAATCATGGAGGTTAAGGATCATGGACATTATTATTGGGTCTGTCTCTACCCCATAGACAGACCGTGGATGGTGGATTTTTACGGGTTGGCCCGAACTGTTGAACAATCAACAGCCCGCCCCATGAAAAAAAAAAAGAAAGGCTCAAGTTATGTGGCTTAATATTTGTCACCTGAATTCTATGACCATTCAATTGGCCAAGTAAATAGCTGAAAGCAATGTAGAGTGAATGATAACATGAAGCCATGATGGTGATGACGTTTCTCCACTGACATCCTTTAACCCATACCCTCTTCTCTTTCACTAAAACATGCACTTTGGCAGGTTCTCATCCACCCCAAAAATGTATCCCTTTGGCCTTTTAATCTTCACCTGTGATGGGGACCTCACTAATACTAGTGTAAAAGTATGATAGTGCGTGTATACATGTGAGAGAATGTGTGTGTGAGAGAGAGAGAATAATCATACCATGATTTTCAAATTTTTTTGCCCAAATGTCACGTTTTTAACTTATTTTTCAATCTGTCATCTTGCTTGTATGCTCTTCAATATACAAATGTGTTTGTATGTTTTTTTAATATATTTCTTAAAAACACATTTTAAAAATAGGTTTTTATATTAAAAAGTGTGTATTAAAACCAAACTTTCATCCAAACTACAGAAAATTGGGAGATAAGCTAGAAATCACTCAAGGCATAAGTTTTAATTTGATCAGTATAGTATTATTGTTTTAAAGTAGTCGTAAAATGATAAAAAAATGAGAGACAGAAGGGGGGGGGGGGGGTATAAGCCCTCTCGTTTTGGTTTTGGACTTGCCCAATATCAGTTCCACTTAGGGAAAGGCATCATGCCACTGACACCGAAACATTTGTTGGGAACATACAAAGGAACAGATGTTGTAAAACACAACATCCAATATGCATAGACCAAAATACTATTCGAATCATTTGACAATGTAACGAGTACGAGTATCAGAAAGAAAGCAGCCTAGTTCTCCCCCCTCTCTCTTGCCAATTGGATCTTTGGACAGCTATCAGCTGATAATAGATTTTTCTTTTCGGATTTGACTAAATTACTTAAAAAATAATTTCAATACCGAATTTTTAACTTTTATCATTTTAAAGAGTGTTTTCATTATTTTTATAGGTCATTTTATAATTAAAAATTTTATTATTTTTGTGGATGATTTATCACTTTATAAGTATTTTTATCATTTTTTTGTTATAAAAACAATTTACTACAATTGTAAGTGTTTTTATTATATTTGTGGATATTTTTATCACATTTATAGATATATTTTTACCACTGTTGTGATAACTATTTTTGTCCTTTTTTTAGAGTTCCACAACCGTGATAAAAGAAACCACAATAATAAAAGTAATCACAAATATAATAAATGAAGTATAGCATTAAAAAAAAATTCAAAATTTTAGTACCCTGGTCAAATCCTTTCCTTAAAATATCCCTCATGACATCCCATAAATAACTATTTCTTGCTCTTTTTCTTGAATGAAATTGAATGGGCAGAGAGACATTCAATTCTGATCTTCAGTTTTTCATGATTGAAGTGTGAGAATTCCAGGTACAGAGGTATCCCTATAATTTATGATCACCATTAAGGGTAGCGGTTGCTCCTCTACATGCAATAAAAAAAAGAAGTTAGGATGTCATTCTTGTCCAATATTTTTCTCCTTTTGTATAATTTACCACGTTATCAATTAAATTGTCATGAGCTTATACTCACAATATTTGTTTATATTGACTATGAGAATTAAACCGATATGGAGAACATGACTGTTTTACTGTTTGTTTTGCTTGAATTTAATCTGATAACACTCCTCAAAAATGGCACAATCACCCTTTAACATGCCACCGAAATCGGATTTTCGTTGGTATACGAACTTAATGTAGGCCGAAATATAAAAGATTCACACAAGGATTTTTGTTTTTGAGACAGATTATACCTGATCTTCCAAATTATGTTGCATTTAACCTCAGAAAGGATCACTCCAACTACACTATCATCAAGTAAGCCATTTAAGTACTGAGACAATTCATCATTAAAAGCAAGAAAAAATCGTCCGTGGACAGAGTCCTCCTATTAGATTACGCCAAATAGGAGATCACTGACAAGAAACGAAAGGGAAAAAAGATGGAAGGCGAATGCAGTGTAATCACAGAGTAATGAAGTAATCTCATGCATTCACTTTAGGACTGAAACACTGAAACCATCTCGAAGCATTCTGAATTCTCTAACCAGAAAGAAGAGAAAACACAAAGAAGACTTGGGGGTGGGAGTTTTCAAATTTTCTTTCTTGCACTTTCTTCACTGCCAAACGGATCAGGAAAGTGCAAGAAAATAAATTACAGACAGCTTACATGAATCAGAGTGTCCTAAAATTAAAACCTAAATCTGAATATATAGCTAAAAATAGATTGATTCATACAGCCATAGCTGAAGATATCATCTAAGAGTTCCCTAGTCGAAGTTCCAAATCCAAATCCTCCTTTCCATTAGGGAGCAAACCCATCTCCAAGTCCAAGCTAACAATTTCTCTTTTCTTCCAAACCCTATAATCATTTTCTTCTGAAAACCCTGTCAACTCTCCAACCCCAACAAAAGCTCCCTTGCTTGGCTTTTTGTTAATATTTTTGTCGTGAGGCCTTATGGGATGATGCTGAGAAACTGCAATGAGCGGCATCTTTTCTTCGTCCATCGAGGCCAAGGATGGCGAAGAGAAAGAAGTCAGAGATGGTGTAAGAGAGGAACTGTAAGCCATGTATGGCAAGAACCTAGCTGCATGAGAAGATGATGAAAAATTAGGGTTGGGGCTGGGGCTAGGGTTAGGGCTAGGGTTAGGATTATTAGGACAATCCCATGAAGGTGACTGTCTCAACCTGGCCCTATCTCTCCTATGAATGTTCATGTGACCCCCAAGAGCCTGAGCAGACTTGAACTCTTTCTTGCAAAAGCTGCATTTGTAGTTTCTTTGAGGCCATGAAAACCCATATGTACGATCTCTTTCAAAGCTGTAGTTGGTACTGTCCCATGTATCTTTGAACTTGTCCCTGTTCAAGTTCACTTTCTCCATAGACTCTTGTTCTTCAAACAAGATCCAAACACCAAGAACTAACAACCAACCCAGATCAACGAAATAAAAGAAACCTCTCCCAAGGAGAAACACAAACAGATAGAGAGTTCAAATTATCTGAAAACCATAGTAATGTTGGTGGTACGGGGTTGGGGTTTTTAAGAGGAACTATGGAAGTGCACTATCAAGGATAGATTTGTGGTGAATAGTATAGTCAAATTTCAGTGAGTGTACAAGTAAATATTCACCTGATCAGATGTCTGTTACCATAAGTAGAGATTACTTAGCAAATGAATGTACAAACTTGGCCATCCAGTGCGGTTCCTTTTTGCCATATTTGGGTGGGATCTAGTGGATGTTCAACACTCTTTGACGTCATTACGCGTCTTAAGTAACTTTTGCCAATTGTATCAGTTTAAAGTTTAAACCACCGTGCGTGCGGGATGGCAGCGGATCGGGAAAAAATAGGTATTCGTCTAATTTTATTTTGTTAGAATTCAGAATAGATCATACGTATTGAACGGTAGATATATATAAGAATATCCGTATAAATCAATATAAAAATAAAGACAGGGATATCCGTATAATATCAATAAAAATAAAGACAGGGATATCCGTATAATATCGATATAAATCAATTTTTTTTTTATGATTTTGGTTTGTAAAAGTGTACATCTCTGTGTTTTTATATTTTTTTATATTGGATTATGTTATGTTACATTATATTGTGTTACATGATATTGTGTTAGATTTACAAGGAAGACAAACTTTTAGTTATATTATGTTGGATTATATTGTAGACAAAATTTTAATTATGTTGGATTATGATATTTTATAATTATGTTGGCTTATTTAAAATGTTAGATTTATTTAAAATTTTAGATTATGTTAGCTTGAGCTTGGGCAGGTAAGATGGATGGGGGTGGGGGTGGGGGTGGGGGGTGGAGGCGGAGATGAAAGTGGGGGACAGAGCGGGGGGCGAAAATTACAAATTTACCCGCAAATGGAGATCGGAATGAAAACTATATCCATTAAAGGGGATGGACTGGAGATGGATGAAATTTTTTTAATCAGGTACGGGAATGTAGACTACACCCCTTGCCCCCACTTCGGTCCACTGTCATCTCTAACCGTGTGGCACCGTGTACACATTTAAACCTAAAAATTTGATCTCACTCGTTAATACAAGGATGTGATATTAATAGAATAAATTTTAGTATTTGATGAGGTTCATAGTCAATTCAAAGATTATAATGAATTAACTCAACAAATGAAGTCAAACTTTTAAATCCAAATAACATTACTCGCCATAAAAATAACTTATGGAACACGGGAGTTTAGTTTTTTTAAAAACAATTTTGACGAGGTGATTAGTAACAGCTATTCATTGGACATGCACAATTTTTATGGATAAATTACACTCAAATCTCTTAAAATTTATCACTTAATCACATAGATTCACTTAAGTATGAAAAATAATATCACAATCCCTCAAGGTTTGGTCCTATTTAACACATAACCCCAATTCATTAATGTTCATTCGTCATTCCGTCGAACCCTTATCATGTCAACATAGAGTAATGCTACATTGACCAAATTTTGGGACTAAATTTAGAGCCCAAATGACATGACATTTGATTATTTGAAGTTTTTATTGGGACTCAAATGACATAACATCAATCAAAGAAATTCAAATCAACTGCTATGTCATTTGGGTTCCAAATTTGGTCCAAAAATTTGGTCAATCTAGCATTACTAATCAACATATCTTCTTCGTAAAATTCCCAAACTACCCATATCTCACTCAAAAATAAAAAATAAAAAACCCAAAAACTATTTAATCTCTTTAAAAATCCAAAAATTAAATATCATATTCTTTCTTAGCACACACTACCCACTGTCACAAACCACACAACCATCCACCTCAACAGATGCACACAACACCACCCATCCGCCTCCACCGCTGCACAAAACCACACCAACATCTGCCTCTCGTAGTCTCAAAATCACACAATAAACCCTAATTAATGTTGTTTCAAGTCCGAGACAAGAGGCAATTGTGAGAGGGAAATTTTGGTAACTACAACTTAAATTAAGAAAATATCTTGTATTTTGGGAGACATTTTGGTCTTTTAATCATTTTCATTGGCTCCGTTATTTGATCTCCACCCATAAGGGCTCTAAGTGTAATATTTCACACGTGAATGTGTTTATGTGATTAAGTGACAAATTTCAAAAAATTCGGATGTAATTTATCCATTTTTATTGGTGGTGTTTTAAACCCCTTGAAAAATGAGCAACGTTATTTAGACCTAATTTTTATATTTATTAGATTAATTGTAAGTTTTATCAAATATTAGAATTTACTGTTAATTTAATGGTTATAATAAAATTACATTATTAAGTCAATAAATTAAGTCAAATTTTTAATCTAAATAATAATTCTCTTAAAAAAAATCTCCGAGGGTATGTCGTAGGTGTGGCTTGTAATTCCACTTAGATTTAATTTACAAATTTAATAATAATTCCATTTAATTTACAAATTTAATTCAACGTAACTATTACATTTAATATTAAAATTTATAACTAATTCAATAGTTATATTAAATTAAATCCTTAATTAAGTATTCAAATTATATCTCTATAGCATTGTCCTCTAATTATAGTTATTGACCAATTTTGGTATCACATCATGTACAAGGTCATTGGGTCAGCCTATTAATTTAGATTTTTAGTTGCCAATAATATTATTCTCACTTCTTATTTTGTAGTTTACCTAAAAAGATTTAGCTGATAAACTTTAGTACCTATATATGATACGGATTTGATTAAAAATACAAATATAATTAGCCAAAAAAAAAAAAATTGACACGTAAAACCAACATGACAAAATCTATTGGCATTCCTAATTAGTGTTTCTCATGCAGTAATCTGATGGTTAGAATTAATCTGTAAACTTATGCAACATTGTTCATTGAAACAACAAAGTTGTAGATGTACGTTTAAACCCTACCAGCATGCCATATTGTTCACCACCATGTATCTGATTAACAAGTACATGGTGAACATTTCCTTAAGATTAGTTTAAAGCTTCTGCAGCCTTGAAAATAATATATTTTATATTTAATTACCCCTACATACATGATTACCAGATAAAATTAAAACAACAATTTTCCTAGGATGTCTTTCACCAATTAAAAAGTAAGGGATTGTATAGCAAATTGGAAAGTTCTGATGTTTCTGCTGTAGGGAAAAGGCAGTTTCTTTCGAAGATTGCAGCGCACACAGCAACTGCAAGTTCAAAAACGCTAGAAACAGCTGTTGATCGGTGTAAACTGATGCTGAAACAAGTGCAGACGAACAAAATAGAAATGAGTTCAGCTACAACTTCTAAATAGAATCCCATTCGAAATAGTTCTGCTACAGCTAGAAAGATAGTCGCATAACATAATTTAGATCAATGACCTACCTTATGGGTCATCTTCAAATTGAGGAGAATGTTTTTGCAAGTAATTAGACAAATCCATGACAAGCAAGTACTATTCAGCACGCGGCAGTAAGAAACTAAAGCCAGAATTTTCCCGAATAAGAGGTGGCGGCTCAATGTCTGAAATATCGATGTGATCCATTGATTTGGATAGGTCATCAACTGAGAATGGGATGCTAAACCACAAGAGATAGGAAAGTCAGCGGCCAATAAAATACAAGAGATCTAGCCAAGGGGCAAACAATGGCACAAAATAGAGAAACAAACACAGGACAGCAAAATTAGCCAATCAGGTCATAGAATCTCGTCTTTAACCTCGAATCATCATCCAGAAGGAATGAACTGCTGACAGCATTATTTGAATCTTCAGCCATTAACACTCTCATGTTGGATATAACCTGTAAATTTGCAGACCCACCATCACAAAAGTCAATACGCGCGAAACTCAAACTTCATGATCAATCTTTCAACAATGTTTCGAAGTTTCTACAATCATTTTATTCATCTTAAGATAACTCTTAAGATGATATTATCCTTATTTAATTCTAGTACAAGGTCCTTATAATCCACCTTCCTATAAGAAAATTTCATCCTAGAAACTTTATCGTCGACTTAGTCTATCTAATTCCAATTAACCACCGCTCTAAATGTAAAATCACCCTGAGAAAATTACAAAAGGAAGAAAAAGAAGAACATAGTCATCGACTTTGTTATTGAACTTACACATTGCTTACAAAATTGTCACCAACCTATGCACCATTTATATCAAATGATTTCAAGGCTTACTCTCTAATCTACCAGCAGCAATACTTAATGCAGCTGATACATTAGATGCCTTATATTAGAACGTTGTGGGAACATTACAAACAATGAAACTATAACCTGCTTAGGAGACTTCGATTGAAACTTACATCAGGGGAAAGGCTATGTGTGCCATACTTGTCATCCCAGTACATTGTGCTGATTCTGTAGAGCTGTTGAATGCTTAACACCTGTGCATGATTAACAATTTAAACATTCTGGAAGAAGTGTAGGTTGATTAATTGGTTTTTTGTAGGCACTGCAAAGGCAGTACTTACTGGGCACAGGTCATGACTTATTTCATCCAGTGTCTTCTTCGGCTTTTGATGTATGACCTAAATCAGGAACGTAAGAGATTAGAACTGCATTTACAGATAGCTGACATCTGGACAAATAGAATCCAGTTTTCCAATTTCTTGTGGATGTTTGCTTCAGTTTCTTTGGTTAATTCTGATATACACTTCAATCACCCAGCAAATACATATACTTTTCAAATATTTTGGGTGGTTTCACACTCCAAGAGTAGCTTTTGGAACCACACCATTTAATTTTAACACAGTGAAACCCAAAAAATTGCCCTCTCTTTCCAGAATTGTTAGTGATATATTTCATCTGATGAAAAATATCACACCAAGTAGAAAAAGCTATTGATGCGGCAACATCTTTTTACAATGGATATTTTCTAGGAAACAGAGCTAATTAAAGAGATGAATGCAAGAACCATATACTAATTTAAGTTTAATGGTGATGTTTCATACTTTATATACAGGAGTCGGGAGCACATGGAGTCATCAAACACAATAAAAGAATTTGCCATCTCACTGGCAAACAAGTGGGGGTTTCGCTGAAGGCTTTGATTACCATTACAGTTC
Source organism: Ilex paraguariensis (assembly GCA_963454935.2). NCBI lineage: Eukaryota > Viridiplantae > Streptophyta > Magnoliopsida > Aquifoliales > Aquifoliaceae > Ilex > Ilex paraguariensis. Next base: position 1,009,032 of record CAUOFW020001059.1, on the reverse strand, counting down.
CATGCCCATGAAATTTTGCCGTCAGATATGTGGTTCCATTTGTGTTTGATGGAAAGCCTTATAACGGTGGAAGGCTCGATTGCTTCCAATTGCCAAAAAAGATGGAATTGCATAAACTAATTTTGGAACGCCAATAACATAACCATTATTGGGTTTTATGTACCTTTATGGTTCAACTTCTTTCCACAGAAATATGCCTCCATTAAAGAAGAAAACTCGGAAAAAATAAACAAAACATAATTAAGGGGACAAGGAGTTGGAATCTTTTTAGGCATTGAACAGAAAATGGATGCAATACCAGAAACCCAATAGCCTGTCTTATATGCTTGAGCTCATCCCAAGCTGAACCTGCATACTGAATTTGTTTTCTTTCTTTAGTCATGAACTGCATAGAGAATTACTGGGTCAACCAGAATCAAAACAAGGTTACCTCATCAGTTGCCTTGTAGCACCAATGTTCCAATTCAGCTAATCCTGCTTTGACATATTCGCCGTTACTAAATGAGCAGCATTCTCGTCTTAGTAGAAGGCTGCAACCAAGAGGTGTAAATATCAAAGGAAACAACTTTAATACAGAGAGTGTATACACATATGCGCACAAACCTGTTGAATAATTGCACATTGATGAAAGAAAATATTTGTGTGAATTCTTTGCGAATCAAAAATGGGGGAACCTGAAAAAAGAAGATACAAGGTTGAAGTATATCAAGTTAAATGCATCACCAAAAAAAAAAAAACAGAAAAAAGAAAAAGGAAGACATTATGCTACAAACGTACAACCAAAAAGGATCACATTATACAACAAACACCTAACGACATATCTAGGAATTGCCCACTATGTTTGAAACTTGGGAATATCTAGGATGGAAACGATAAGTAACTGTATTCATCAACTTATATTCAAAGTATTAGGTAAAAATCAAGAGTCAATTTGTGTTAAAAAAAAAAACAGTCAATTAGAAAATCCAGCAGAAATACATCATCTCTACAATTCTAAAAACTCAATTGGTATAGTATTGGAAGTTATTTAGTCCATTGACAAGTTGGGAAAAGATTTTTATTTTATGAAAAATAGGAGAATGTTTCAATTGTTGTCGGATTGGCAGTTCACTCATACAACAAAAGCTAATTTTTCTTCAACACAGTTCAAAATGAGAATTAGGGCCCCAAGTGGCCGCGAAATTTTGACTAACCATGAAAATATAGGAACACTTCTGTAGGTTTACAAGTATGTTAACTATTATCTCATTAACTCCCACCATTGTAACAGCTATCGCAATTTTTGGGGAAATTACAAATCTATGATATATGTTGGCCTTCTAGGCCAAATGTATCTGGTTGTTGGACTATCAAATTTACTGGGGGAGTTTTAGTCCTCTGGTGCTCAGCAACAAATCAAACTGATATTTACAGTTGAGTTTGCAAACCAGTTGGAAGCTGGCATTTTACTTAGAATTCAGATTATTATTCCTAAATTCAGTTTAGACATCTCTAACACAAGTTGTCACCACTTAAGGTGAACCAACGAAGCATAGAGGGATAATTAGCACAATGGGGGAAAATAATAACAAGAAAAATGAACATTTCAAAAGATGATGATCAGAAAACTGCATTAAACTTGCAATTTTAGAGATTATTATTTCACTGACTGTAATATTATAATGCAAAAGATTCAATTCCAGGAACTAGTACTACGTTAACTATTTAAATCATAAAAAAAGTTGATAAAACGGCATAATAATGTAATAATTCTATACTGGTTCTTGACGCCACTGACAAACATTGCCAGATTTTGTTGACAGCTTGAAAATTTTGTCATGTAGCTTCCAGAAAGTTGTGTTCATTAACTTATGCTCATAGCATTACGATATGCAAAGTTAGAAAAAGGGAAAAATAAGGTTGGCGACATATTCAAAGGTGACCAACTATGTCCAGAAAAGAACATCAAGCCATAAACCATGCAAAGGAAAATTTAAAACAATACTGGAGAAACTACTATATCATAGACATTTCACTTACATGATTTGTTTTCAGCGTGCTCAGGAAATTTCCAAGACTCTTCACGATACCTTGCCAATGAGCAATGAGAATCTCCTGAGCAGCAGCATTTGCCAATGTACGTGCTATCCCCTTAGCTAAGCTAGCTCTTGAAATTCTTGGTGCCTACAGTTGAAATAATAAATAGAATATTAGAGTTAGACAAATGAGAGAGAAAAGACAGAGAGGAGAAGAAGCAGCCGGAGAAAGTAATCAGTTGTGTGAGCAGTGTTGCCCAACATTCTCTTATTTATGTTCTCTTAATTACAATATTATCCTACATAAATAGAAAACATAGAAATAAGAACTCTAACACTCCCCCTCAAGCTGGAGCATAAAGATAAAAAATGCTTAACTTGGAACAAAGATTATTGAAGATACCACAAGACAATGGTTTGGTAAAAATATCACCTAACTGATCACCAAACTTAGCATATGGAGTAATAATCTCCTTTTATATTAGGAGATCTTGAATAAAATAACAATCCACTTCTATGTGTTTCGTGCGCTCATGAAATACTAGATTACTGACAATGACAATAGCAGCCTGATTATCACAATGACAAAGGAGAAGGCACACTAATCCCTATATCACGAAGTAGAGAACACACACATTTCACACGCCGTGTGAGCCATAGCCCGATACTCCTATGCACTTGAACGTGCAACTACATTTTGTTTTTTACTACGCCAAGTAACAAGGTTACCACCAACAAACGTGCACTAACCAAAAGTAGATCGTCTATCAGTACCACTATCTACCCAGTCAGTATCAGAAAATCCAGTAATAGTCACACATGGTAAAACCGATATAATAATTATTTCCCAAGTGCACCTTTAAGATACAGAAGGATACGACAAACACTATCCCAATGACGTTTGCGAGAAGCATGCATAAACGGACTAACAACACCATCTACAAAAGTAATATCTGGACGTATATTAGCTTACCAACAAACCTTTGATAACGCACTATGTTATCAAAAACTTCTCCACTCTCACCATCTAACTTGACTGTAGAATCCATCGGGGTATCAACAGGATGAGCACCAAGAGTACCAGTTTCATATAGCAAATCCAAAACATACTTTCGTTGCCAAAAATTGATACCTTCCTTTGACCGAGCAACCTTAATCCCAAGGAAGTACCGAAGAAAACTCAAATTTTTAGTGTGAAACAACTTCCCCAAAAGAGCTTAAAAATGGCAGTACCATCAGAATCATCATCACTAATAATAATGTCATAAACATATACAATAAGAATGATAACCCCTCGGATAGAACGATGAATAAAAACTGAATGATCTGAAATACAGTGTTGAAAATCATACTAAAGGACCACAATACTAAACTTATCAAACCAAGCACGTGGTAACTGTTTTAAACCATATAGTGTTTTTTTCAAGCGACAAACTAATTATTCCTTACCAAATATAACATAAACTGGGGTTGAACTATGTATCCCTCTTGTAAATCTCCATGTAAAAAGGCATTCTTTATGTCCAGTTGGTACAAGGGCCAATCACGACAAGCTATAATCGAAATAAAAACTCTAAGAACAACTCCAAGGATGCTAGTTAAAATAACTAGTCAAAATATATTTTTATATTACACTCTCTATTTTAAAGAGTCACTTGTATTAGTTCATTCTACCTAGTTCATTCCAACAACGTTCTCTATTTTAAACAGTGCTATCAGAACTGGACCGGACTGGCCGGTCAGACTGGTTCAACCGTGAACAGGGACCCTAACCGGTCTGGTTCCTTAGTTGAACCGCTTAAAGAAGCGAACCGGCTAAAAACAGAAAAATCGGCCGGTTTTTAACAAAAACTGTGAACCAGTGGTTTTATAAAAACCAGACGGTTTAATGCCCATTTAAAAATTAAACAATTTAAATAAATTAAATCAATATTTTTGGTATTTGGGGCTTTTTTTTGCCCTAAATCAATAAATCACAACACCATCACCATCAGGCTCTAGCGACTAGGGAGTCTTTGACTACGATCAGCCACTGCTCCAGCAACCAGGCTCTAGGGATCTTCAATTGTGATCAGCGACCAGCGACATCAGGCGATTGCGATCAGCAAACTCAGGCGACCGACGAGGAACTCCAGCGGCTGCAATCAATGCTTATTGCTTCTGTCAGACTGTAAATTAAGATAAAAAAGGTAAAAACTTCCTTTCATTAGTTCATATCTCAGTAACCAAAACTAAAATCCACTGTTTCAAGTTGGGTAGTTGATTTCATTGGTTTTGAGTAAAAATTAAATGGTCGGTGCTGCATATATGATTGTAAACAAAAATGGTTAGTGCTTCTATCAGACTGGATTTCATTGGTTTTGACTCTTGACTCTTGGTTTTGATTTCATTAGTTTGAATATTTTCTTGTCACACGATTTAATAAAACTAAATGTTGAAGATAACTTGCTTTGATCTTGATTGCTCATTTTTTATGTACAATTATTTGATTAGCATCTACTAACATGGTTCAAAGTTGTGGTATCGGCCATCGACTCAGAGAGCACTGATACACATCGATCGCGGCGTCGCAGTGCGATATCGACCGATACGCTCAAAATGCTAGATAGAAGCTCCAAAATTTTTTAAAAAAATATAAAAAATTCTAAAAAAATAGAAACATCATCATTCATGCATCATATGTCTATAATATATCAAAAAACATATTAAAAATAATTAAAATGAAACATAAGCACGCTACCGAAAATAATTATCATTATGAATGTTTAAGGTAAGCACTTAAGAAATATTATCATTATTATTGTCTCTAAGATAATACAAATTGGGATAATTTCCACCATAAGGTTAATAATTTAGCATTTGATTTAAAATAGAATACTTAAAATATTTATTTAAAAAATAAATAATCTAAATATCTAACTATTACATTAAATATTTTAATGATTTATTAAATAGTAAATTTAATCTAAGTAAACCTAGGCAAAAAAGGAACCCAAAAATCAATTAGCCATAAATAAAATAAATTAACCACACTATGTTAATAAATTAATCACTCTAAAGTAAAATAAATTAACCACATTTTAATAAATTACTCATACTAAGTAAATTAAATTAATCATATTTAAGTTAATAAATTAACCACAGTCAAATAGTCTTTAAAGGACTGGGTCACTGGGTTTGCCGTGGGTTTTGATACTCTCAGACGAGAGAGAGAAGCGAGACTCTCAGTCTCAGACGACAGACGACAGACGAGAGGCAAGAGACCAAATTGATCTGAGATCGATGATGCATGTCGAGTCTCGAGAGTTCGACTGCGATCAATGATGCTGGTCAGGGGTTGTTCGATTACGATCGATGATGCTGGTCGAGCAACCTAGAGTTTCTGCAATTGATCTGCGATCATGATGCTGGATTTTTGCTAAGAAGAAGAAAGGGAAGAATTGATTGTTAGGCGAATGGAAAAATTAAAAGCAGTTATGCCTTTCTTCTACAAATCTGAGTCTCAAAAACTAATTTTAAGGTATGCCTTATGCAAATCTGAATCCCATTTTTAGCTTGATTTCTTATTCCTTTTTCTTCTCTACTTTGGTTTTTTCTTGCATTTTGTCTTTCAATTTTGCCTACTTTGATCTTTTTTTGCATTTTATCTTTCAATTTTGGAAGAATTTTATCATATCTGTCCGAGTTATGCCGATACTACTCCGAGTCATGCCGATATTACTCTGAGTCAAGCCGATCAACCAAATTATAACCGAGTCACAACCGATTCAGGTGAGACTCGTGATTTTTGCGTAACGTGTACCGTTATCGTATCGGATCGGACTCGGTCAATACCTTGAACCCTGTCTACTAAGCTATGTTTTAATGGCTTCTGGCCCTATGGGCATGACCTTTACATATTCGACCACTCACCTGATTACTCAACAAGACTTGTTATTAAACAAAATGGTAGGTCAATGGAATGTTTGGCCATGTATTTGTTAAATCCAATGCTCATTATTTCATTCCAAACCATATTAATTCTAAGAAGAATCAAAGTTCCATTTCAATGAGTGCCATCTCCATAATTCAAAGAAAAAAGCAGTGGTAATTAATTGTATATGCATCTCTTCAATCATAGCAACGTCTTTTTTCATTTCTGCACTTTGTTGGGTGATTTTAAGCATCACAAAATCAATGTATTTTTTTAAGACTTGCTTAGTTCTATTGGGCAATTGAAATTATCTATTATTGATGTTATTGTCATATTATTGTCTATTTGTGATCTATTAAGATTGTGAAGTGAGATTGTAGAATTGTGAATTAGAATTTTTGTTGTCATTGTGGATTTTATGCTTTCAGTTTGTTTGCTCTAGCAAAATGTCATCTTCCGGGACACCAAATGAATGTTTGCTCTAGCAAAATGTCATCTTCCGGGACACCAAATGAATGTTTGCTCTAGCAAAATGTCATCTTCCGGGACACCAAATGAATGTTTGCTCTAGCAAAATGTCATCTTCCACCAAATGAATCTTACTCTACACTAGTTCTATAGTTACATCAAACTCTTCCTCTACACAAGCTACAGTTAGAGGAAAAACTGACCCTGCATGGGAAAAACCAGAAACACCAAATGACAAAATATTGAAAACCAGAAATACTTTTGACTCTAGCAGAACCTCAAATGTCTATATGAACAATATGAAATGGACTAGGCTATCGACCGAAAGAACTAGAAGGAAAAAAGCTACGGTGATACTTGCGTAATTAACAAGCTTCACATTCTAACACAGAAGAAGAGGTCAAACTAGGGATAACTTGACGCAACTTTTGCAAAGAGGGATGGCCTAGTCAAAAGTGTCATTGAAGAGGAGACACAATAGCACTCAAGGCAGATGTTAAGGACATGGACTGAGTAGAATGGAGATCGTTAATCCCATGTACTGACTGAAACAAACCATCAACCAACATAATACGTGCATTACACAAACAAAAATTAGAAAATAGGGAAGAATTACCAGACATATGAGCACTAGCTCCTGAATCAATGCTCCAAGATGACGAAGAAGGTTGAACAACTATTCATGCAAATTTACCTCCATTAGTAAGGTCAGTAGTAGAAATAGAGATTTGTGTAGAAAGTGAAAATATCTGTTGGATGAGCTAACGAAGCTGCGATGAAAAATCATCACAAGAGTCAATAGTAGGAGAAACTGGACTATTGGTAGAAGTCTGATGCACTGAAGAAGTATCATTAGAAGTTTGATGAGTATATGTTGGTCTCTCATACTTATCCCAACAATAATTCTCAGTGTGTCATGTACCACCACAATAAGTACACTTCAAGTTAAGGTGACGACCCGGCCAGAATGACCACCATTACAACCATTCGAAGTCACCATTGAGAAACCCACAATTAGAGATGCAACCAAACAAACTAATATAGAAAGTAATCATCAAACCAGTAAACAATCAAGGACTGATGAATTAGAGTGCCTTCGAACAACAACCCAACACCGAAAGCAACGACACCAGTCAAATCTAACACAAAAAAGACAACCACAATGCAAAACCAACCCACATCCATTGCAAAATCAATGGAGTAACACCAATGGAGCCCAAATCTAATGCAAGAGGAACCTATAGTGGAACCCAACACATAAAACAAGCAACAATCAGCAACACAACACAACCCACACACAAACAACCAATCAGGGCACACGGTGAAGCCCAAAATACACAGCCAGCTTCTGCCGAAGCACAAAAAAACTACTGCTAAAGCACAAATCCACCAAACACACCAAACAGCTCACAAGAAGAACCAAGGGAGCTACAGGAGATCAAGAAAACACCAAGGCAAATCAAAGGATCCAGATCCGTCGCTCGAAGAGTCGCCGGAATAGTCCAGTCGGCAAACACATCCCAAAAAATGCACCAAAAACACACCAGCAAGGTTGGGTTTGTCAAACCAACTCTCCAAGCACCTATTCGGACCAGTCTGTGACTGATCAAAGTAGGAAATCTCAAGAACAAACCCCCAAATCAGTAGATAAAAAATTAAACTCTATTTTCACAAAAATCATTCGAAAATAGAAAACTCCATCCAGATGACTTCAAAAAATAAAAAAGAATTACCAGAATATTCAATACAAAAAACCGAGTCAAGTAGTGTGTTGCCAGCATCAGAAAGTGCTAATGTCATGCTGACATCATATTCTGACTAACGTGTCCGATGACCTACTATCCTTTGATTTTTATTTCTTGATATATTCTCACAAATTAATGCTCTGATGCCAAATTGAAATAGTAAATAGAATATTAGAGTTAGAGAAACGAGAGAGAGAGAGAGAGAAAAGAGAAAGAGAGGAGAAAAAGCATCAACAGAGAGTAATCAGTTGTGTGAACAGTGTTACCCTACACTCTCTTATTTATATTGAACACTATCTTATGTAATTACAATATTACCCCACATAAATAGAAAACATAGAAATAAGAACTCTAACACCTACACCATTTAATTTGCATTTACATAATAAAATTTAAAGTAGTTTAGGATAGGAAAGTAGAAACCTGTACCTCACATATGACTACGTCTTTCCCTTAAAAAGTTGATTTGCGTAAAACAGTACCAGGTACCTGAATGCACAACCCAAGAAGCGGAGATATCTCTTTTTTCAGATTGTCACGGAGCATCCCATATATTTTCTCCACATATGCTGTCAGTTGTTGTTTGAACAGCAAAGCGGGGTATTTGGCTTCAACTTGGCGTAAGGTATCTACTCCACCAGCAGACTCACCATTGACAAAAGAAAGATCGGCACCTTGTGGGGTACCACGAAAACTCTGAAGAAAAAAATAGCAGCCTTTATGATGCATGATGAATAGCATACAATTCAGACTCAAAATGAAAATTTGTTTTACCTGTGTCATCCTGCCAAATAGAGTAGCTGATGTTGAACGTCGATGTTGGGGAGTCATTCCAGCAGCACCACCAGCTTTCAATGTACGTTGCAGCAGTAGCAGCAGAGTTGATGCATTAGACAGCCAATAGGCCAAGTTTTCATTGTTGTCCTGGATCTTCAAATCACAAAAGAATTTCAAAATTCTAAAAAGCCATTCAAAGTAATAACAGAAGATAAGTTGCACCCCATAAGCATCGAACTCCACAATTCATACCTCAATAGCATGGCCTATAGTTTGTATTATGCGATCAAAAATGCTGGTTCTCTCGACTTCAAATGATCTCCACTGCCTAAGGCATTTGTATATGATGCAGACAGCAACCGGTCTGCCCCTAGAGAAGCCTAGGTGCTGTGCAATGCATCGGATGAGCAAATCCTGATACTCCTGCTGTTTCTCATTAAGAGATTTTTGTGGTCTCTCTTCTACCTCCAAGTGATCCCTTGAGCTCATTGAAGCACTATGCAGATCCTATAACAATTTTTCATTTGATCAAAAAATTCTAAAACTGTGCAGAAACTAAAGAATGTTTTTTGTAATTTGCAAGCAGTTAGACTTACTACAGCATTTTTTGTGCTTTCAGCCCTCTGCAAATTACAAGACAATAAAACCGTAGAACATGTAAGTAACTAATAACATTACAGTCCAATATGAACAACATTCTTTTCAAGGAGTACCTGAATAATTGACTTTGAGCGTCCTGATTGTAACTTATTACTTTGAGCCATTGATAAAGCCTGCTGACGTAGAACTTTGTTCTCTGACTCTAAATTGGTGAGCTTCTCTTCATGCCTATTTGCAAAACGATAAACTGCACCTATAAGACAGTATATAGGAGATGGCCATTTTTATGTAGACATAACTAATAGGCCATTGGCAGGTGTCCCGTTAGCCGGAGCTATTACAGCGGGCAGAAATCAGAGGAATAGAAAAATGAAAACAGTGCAAAATTACAGTTTCTACCACCAATAATGAAGGAAAACAGAAAATCAACAAAATTTAACTTTCCAATGCTTCATATTCAGCACAATGTAACATCAGCACAGATATATTATACAAAATTCAATGCTAGAATACGAAACACAAGAACATCACAGTAGGGTTCAAAGACTCGGCCGAGTCGTATCCGTCTCGGCCATGACCAATCCGATATCGATACACGATACATAAATATCACGAGTCATTCATGACTCGGCAATGAATCGGTTATAACTCGATGGTATCCGCTCAACTTGGACTCATATCGTTTGAATCAGGCGAGTTACATCGGACTCGGACCGATAGTCGTAGAAACTTCAGCAAAATCTCCAAAGTCAAAATGGTAAAGGAAAAAGGAAATGGAGAAAAAGATCTGAGACTCAAATGGGCATTTTTCAAACCTTAAGTCAAAAAAAATCACAAGCAAATTCACCCTCTTTTGCGACTTAAGAAATAGAAGAAAAATTGAAATAATTGCAAGGCATACCTGTTAAAATCGAAGACACAAAAAGCACTAGCATCATCGCAGAAGCCCCCTCTTTCTTCGTCTTCATCATCGCAGAATCCCTAGCATCGCAAATGAGTCAGAGACTCAGATCCCTCCCAACAAGCCTTCAGCGACCAACATCGACTCCCAGACCCCAATCATCTCTCTCTCTCTCTCTCGTATGTTCTCGGTTCATCAATGAGTCTAAGTTTGTCTCTCGCGTATGTTCTCAGTTTGTTGTTGCGCAGAATATGTGAAGATTTGGCCTTATAAGGAATGAAACTCAAAAATATAGTTGTCTCCCCCTTTTTTTTTCTTTTCTCTTTTGGTTCCCAATAGTCCCACAATTCAAACTGTTTTAGTCCAATTTTTTTAATTATATAATTTTTAGTATTTACCATATAATATAATTAGAACTTAACTTATTAAATTTGCTTTTGTATATGTAATGGAAGATTTAATAATTAAATATACATAATGAAAAAAAAAATTAATTTCTAGTTAGATATACATTAAATAATTAAATGAAGTATTTATTTATAAGTAGATTTTCATTTTTAAAGCTATTAAGTTAACCATATATATACACTTATATTACAATTTTTAAAAATTACAAGTTAAATTATATTAATATTGAACATAGATGATGAAAAATATTTTTCGGTAGCGCCCTTATTATTCTTTTTTGTAATGATTAATGTGTTAAATAATGTCTTTTGGGGATATGATGCATGCATAATGATATTTACATTTATTACAATTTTTTCTAATTTTTCCTAAATTTTTTGAGCCTTCTATATAGTGTTTTGAGAGTATCGGCCGATACAGTGCCGCGACGCCGTGACCAATGTGTCTCAGTGGTCCCCGAGTCAAGGGCCGATACCGCGACCTTGAACCATGCATCACAGGGATGTATTGAATTCAGTCAAATACTACTATTGTAAATTCGCATCATTTTTGTTGAAGGTGGAGAAGGAACATAATTAGCTCAGTGCACGAGATTGATGCCGCTGCAAGGTTCGGAGAGACTGCTCCTGTGACTCGAACCCGCGAACATAATCCTGAACAAAAACCTGGTATGACGCCAATCAAGCATGTTGTTCAATGATTGCAGTAGGTAGTGACAGAAAACTTAAGGTTCCTCAGTCCAAATTTTTTAGGCAAAGGGAGCCCGGCCACCCTGGGGAAGGTGGTCTCATGACTTTTCTTCTTCCTATACTTCTCCAACTTCACCTCATAACTCCTTGAGGGACAAATGACAGGCATCTTGCTGACTTTATGTCTATGTTCATTCATTTTTCCCAGTATTAATCTTAAGATGATTATAAATTTAAACCAGTAGGCCGCCTTACCAATATAAACAAATATAAATCAGATTAATTTCCTGAAAAGATTGATGTGGAAAGGTCTTTTAAACTTTCAGCTTCTTAGGTGTGGCTAACTGCTAAGTACACTATTTTCATGAGTAAAAGAACAAATGAAAGATAAACAAAAAATGCAACTGCCCCTGGAGCTGGAAACCTACCATTTTCTTGTTGTAGCACACCCAATGAATTAGTCAACTTAGTAAGTTGAGTTCTAATGTTGCCGAATGCTTGTGCATTTTGATTATTCATTGTCGTTTGAATTTGTATAAATTGATGCAATGTGTCCTATAGACTTCTCTTATGAGGGGGTTGATATGTAGGTGCATTTTTTTGACCGTGAGGGTCAAATCCATGCTGAGGCGGGTTTTGCGAAAACCCTTGGGATCCATGATTGTGATAATGAGAACTAGTTGACGGACCCTAACCTGAAAATTTTTGTTTTTGTTGGACGGGAGGGGCATATGGCATAGATGCAGGAAAAGAAATTGACAAAACCATTTTATTGAAAGTCTCTAAACCTACAGAAAAAGAGACTGAGGAAGAATCTAAGAAGGGGTGAGAAACTTGATTAGCCCAACATTGTCAATCTTGATGGAAACAAGTGTCCTATCCCTGCACCTTATCCCCAAAGATTGAAAGTACAAACAAAAAATGTAACTGCATCGAAGCAACTGCTACAGAAAAAGGGAACAACAAATCTCAAATTTAAGATGGGTCATGTAGTGCTAGAGGACAGTATTGGGAATGCAAAAATTTTGATCAGGAAGTATAAAAAAGATATTATAAAAAATTGTGACTTGATATTCTTATAACTATGCCCGAAGCACAAGAAAATAGAATGATACCTGTAACCCCACAACAGATTTGTTGCGTCCAAATTCTAAATAGGATATATAAAGCACTACTAATACATCAGTTGAGCCAGAATACAGCAGATCTGAGATAAAACCTTATTTAATAGTACTTAGAGGACCAATATCTGAGTTAGATTTCTTATTCAAGATACCATAATAGAACCAGATTACCTGATTCATTCAATAATGATGGTGGTTAAAGGAACATTGCGGGCCTGAACAATGTATATATGGTCGAGACTAACAAAAATATTAACCACCACAGAAATGGAAGTTCCTTAAAAGATAAAAAAGCAGAGGTCACTGTCCCTACAGGTCACTCTAATAAGAACAATAGCAAGGGCAAAAAGAGAATGACAAACTCGTCGTGAAAATTCTAAAGAATCTAAACAGGTTTTGCCTAAAGTTGATCTGTTTCCGAACTATTGATAAGTTCAATATTCTTTACAAAAGATTTGCCAATATCAGATGCCATATTTCAAAGGATTCTCAAATCAAGATCTGGAGAGAAATTAATAGGAAAAACTATCTTAACAAGATATTTCCCATAAATAAGATATTATATCTGCAGTAATAGTCAAACTAAATAAACCTGAGACCCTAGTATTCTACAAAGAATATGAGATTTGAAAAAATACAAGACAAGTTCATCAAACTATGAAATTAGTCAGAAAATAAAATATATGAAACAGTGTACCCACTCCAATCAAAATAGTAAGATAAGAGCTGCACAGATAATAGTGTATCAACTCGAGGTCCACTAGTGTTGAAAACTTGTAGTGATGTGTCAACAATACAATGAACAAGTTAGCTGTCACTAATATTATCCTTCTCAATTTTATGAGAATCAAAGTTAGTCATCTACTTTGGGTCAAGTACCTACAAATCCCAGTATGCCCACACAGTTGAACTAACATCTAGCTAGAAGGGAAATAGATACAACAATGTGAATGAGCAAGTTCCATCAGAAGAAGTCATCGAACGCCCCCTCCCGGTCACTTTCCCAGTTTTCAAATCCTGCACAAGGCAACCATCAAGAGAAGAAGAAAATATATAATACAGTTTCTTTCAACACGTCCTATTTAAACAAAATGACACTTAGCTTTGGGATATAACTAGTGAATCTAACGAGCCATAAGGACATATTGACACTCAAATGGAAAGAACGGAAGGACTAGAAGTCTCTCAATCCTGGCAGTGAGACCTAAGAGAATTAACAACAGAATTTTATGTGCTACCAGGAGACTCTAACGAAACTAGACTGACCTGAGGTTTCAGCTGCTGAAAGATCCTGAACTATCAGCTGGAAAGCACCAGAATTGAGGGAAGAGAAGGATACTGGAGTTGAAGCAGGAGCTGGAAAGGTGAAATCAGAATCTTTGGATGTAGTGTCAGATGAATTGGATGTAGCATCAACCTGACCATCTCTACCAATGAGTCCTGAAGTTGAACTCGAGTTGGATGAGGCACACAAAATCATTTTCAGCTCTGAGACTTGGTCTGACATGCTGTATATCATCCTGAGGCACACTAGATCATATTTGGTATTAGTCAAAGCCACATGGAAGCTACTTAAGCTGAATTTTACTCAGATGTAACTCCTGCAACTAATTTAAATATTATATCAAATACTGAGGGGGCGAAATAGTAAATGCACTGTTCTCATTTCGGCTCTGTTTTCTAGTCCATTTTCTATATATTTTTATTTAGCTAGAAAATTATTTAATTATTGCTTTCCAGGAAAATGTTTTAGTTGTTTGGTTTTAATATTTTCAAGCATCATGGTTCTCTTCTGACTGACCTGATTTACACACAAATTGATATCAAAGTAGGCACGGTGGGTTACAATCTTGATTCAGAAAGTATGCTTCTGGTGGTCAAGTGTAAGTAGAAGGTTCAAACAGGATTTAGTCACTGATGTTAGAAAAAAGAGAATATGGAATAAAAGGAAGTATGGGGCAAACACGACAGCATGTGAGACAAGGAAAAGATGAACAGATCAAAGAATAAGTTGCTTTCAAATTGCAACATCATTATGTCAAGGATTCTCGAATCACCTTGCCCTAAATGAACTGTTCACCAGATAAAGCACAGAGAGAAAGGGACACAGATATTCCGAAACATCACCTAGTTATCAAGATCTAAGATGGTACAAAAAAATATTCACATGCCGTCCGTTCTGAGCAAAATACACTTAAATCACTATTCTTGCTATCTGATTACAATCCTACTGGAAGTAGCTTGATCCAGGACGAGGACGAGGAAGAAAGGGGGAAGACCCCATCTGTGCATCTGCAAAAATGTACTGGATAGTATGCTACTTTGGAAATCTTTGATGCTTTCGCCTAAAAGGGAAACCAAAACCATGACATGATGATACAATCCAGACTGGTTTAGATGAAAACAGGACTTCTGCCATCACTCAAGAATACTAATGGTAAATGAACACATACTCTATTGACAAAGATACATATGTCATGTGAGAGCACTGTGTGCATTCTTGATGGTGAGCTAGATAGATATTTCCAAATAGAGATTAACCACCTACGATAACACCATAATGCCTCACCTTTGGTTCCCGGAAAAATTGCAAACGTTAATTGCTGCTAAACATAAAGAGTCTGGACCTAAACCCCAACAGATTTTGCATTCAATGTGATCCCATTACTTCACTGAAAATCCAATTTAAAGGAAAACTTGATTTGCACAAAAATAGCTACAGCCTACAAAATTCTACATTTCCACTAAAATAGCTACAGCCTACAATATTCTACTTTTCCACTATCATTCAAAAGTTCTGACAAAATGCATTTACTTTCCCCTCTTCGGTCACTTTAAATCTAGTTAAACATCAAACAAGTAAATAAAAATTATCATCAATGTCGAAAGCAAGCTTGATGATAGATCCAAATAACCATTATCCTAACATGTTGAAATAACATTTTGAATTGCTAATAAGTTGGAAGTTGGATTAAGCTTGGTTGAATGTAGCAATTAGATCAGGTTTCATTCTTCCAAAGCTTATTGCCACAAATACCTGATTCAAACAACACAGTTCGAAGCGCAATAACCAACACCTTTTTTGGAAAGTGCTATAACCAACACTTATTTGATCTATTTTGCACAGATTACAATACTTATTTCCTACCTTCTTTGTTCTATATATTCAACCTTACAAAACTCTTACAACATGAGATAAAAGCAAAATCATACTGAAAGACCCACAACGCAGTTCAATAACAACAGAGGCAACAAATGCTGCCATGGGCAGCAGAAGAAAGTCCTTTTAGGCGCTGATCAATGGTTTGTTTTGTTGTTGAAATGAACAGCTTTAATATGAGCTTTTAGCATTTAATAAGGTGCAACAAGGGGTTATGATTTTAATCAAGCAAGCCTTTGAATGGTTTACTTACCAAAAAAGGGATTACAGTCGCTAAGGTAATGTTTTGTTTTAAGGAATAAATGGATATCATGGTAGGACTTCGAGGTAAGTAAAAGGTAGTGAAATTATTTCTGGTCACGGCAGTAAAGGTAAAAAAGTTCATAGAAGACAAAAAGAAGAAGAAGAAGAGAGCAAGAGGATGAGACAAAAAGAGAAGGCATACCTCACCATTGCGAGGTTATTCAAAACACACACAGAATCTTAGTTGTCGCAATTTAATACTTTATTGAATAGAAAGGTCACATTGGTATTATACATTGCTGGACTCTTAAATCTACTAGGACAAGGGCCCAACAATGAGGAAATTCTTGACTTTTTAACATTAGTACTACTATAGGAAGTACCTAAGGTTTGTGTAAACCCTTTATAACATAGCAAAACCTATATCAAGACCTATGGACCACAAGTCCACTCCACGTCCAGCAATTATCAAAATTACCAAAATACTATTGACAACTATAACCTAATAACACATAACAAATCATTCTAGCACTTGTTAACCTAAAAGCACTGTTAAGTTGCACATAACAATGCATGACTTGGTTGGACAAGGCTGAAGGAAGCTCCCAGTTAAATACATAATTTCCATGTTCTAGTTCATATGTTTCGAATCAAGCCCTTATGTTCAAGAAGTTGACCACGAAGTTGTAATGTGAAGTTATAATAAAACACAAGCCTCGAAGCGGCACGCCTTGAAGCATGATATCCCATATTAGAATTGATATGGTCATCTCTTTTCGAAGAAGCCGTGACAGCATCAGAAATCACATTTTCTCCATTGGGACATTCTTCAATAGCGTCAACAACCACATCATCTAGCTCTCTAGTGTCAGATTTTAGACTAACAATAATGATGCCATATGTCGGGATTTTGGAGGTTTTGGACAAGTCTCTATTTCAATTTGATTAATTTCATCATCCAATCCACCTCTTTTCATGTCATTTGTGCACTCGTTATGTTTCTGAATCTGTCTTGTGATTCTTCTATTTATCCCTTGCACGCAAATGGAAGTCGCAAGTACGGGGGAATACTAGAGCTTATCCTAGATCATTAAAACCAATCAAACTCTAGTATATGAGTCTTGTGAGTTTCTTCCCTCGTAGCCACTTAGTTTTGAGTTGTATCCTTAACAATTGATCAGACAGTTGACATTTAATATGACAGCCCAACTGAAGTCATATGTCAATGTTAGCAAACTATAATGTGAACTTCAGCTGAGAGAAGCTATATCAATCACTACTGTTGTAGATATATCTGTTAAGCTACTTGAAAAAGTTCGTCTCAAATTAAGATCACTATATTAATGATCAATTTCATAGCAACATCAAGTGAGAGAAGGGAGCAGAGCATCATTGAATCTGCCAAAAAATAGAGCTGAAATTCAGCTTGCAATCAACACTTCAAATTTGTAATAGTATAGGAAGAACGTTCACGGATTCGAATCAAGGAAAGAACCTCTCAGCATGTGGGATAGATTGCGTATATAATCTTCCCCAGACCACAATAGTGGGGACCTGCCTCATGCAGTAAGTGCCCCTCTTTAGCACTCAAGTATGTCAGAGTTTATCAGAGAAAAAGGGAGACAGAGAGAGGGAATCCTGTTTAACCATATCGAAGGCTAGATTCTTACTGTTATTAAAAGAAAACCCAATTTTAGTTGTGATTTTATAGATTTACTCGTTGATGCCCTTTGATGATAAAATTCCTAGATTCTCAAGACAAAAATAAGCAGTAATGCACTAAAACCACCTGTTAAAAGATTCCTGGAGTTGATGAACTCTTCTTTC
The DNA here is from genome assembly GCA_963454935.2 of Ilex paraguariensis. Classification (NCBI taxonomy): domain Eukaryota; kingdom Viridiplantae; phylum Streptophyta; class Magnoliopsida; order Aquifoliales; family Aquifoliaceae; genus Ilex; species Ilex paraguariensis. The sequence goes on along the minus strand of CAUOFW020001059.1, from coordinate 991,162 downwards.
AGTTTCTTCTAGTTTCTGACACTTCTCCTCACTTGATTCCAGGGCCTCTGCATATTTCCTTTCATAATCATCAGCTCGATGTTTTTCAGATTGCAACAAGACCTGTGTAATGAAACCAGTGTAGAGATTGAATAAATAGATTTGGAAAAAGTTAAATTATGGGAGAGAGGGAGAGAGAGAGCACTCATTATCTGCAAACGACATGTAATATAATAACCCAAGTACTTTAAGCATGCACATGTCACATGTCACATGGAGGACGTTAAAATGTACTTTTAGTAATTGCACACAATGAAATCTGAATGCAGCTATTCTCATAAGTGCTGCCAGACCAGCATTCATTAGATTCAAAATACCAGATGGACAAGCAACAGCACATAAAAGAAATATTTAAGTATTAGTAACAAATTCACATGGATAAAAATGTGTGCACATAAAGAATGTAGATGTAGCTAATGGATGGGAAAACAAGGAAAACTGGAAATGTAGGCTAAAATGAAGAGTATTTGTAGAAAGACCACCATCTGCTCTAACTAGAATAGAAAATATATTTCAAACTTCAAATCAATGGACTAAAGGATGGAGTTCGACGATATTCCTCTCTTGTATTATTGCATGCTGGAAAGCATCGTGTGGCTTGTAGTTCAGTCTTAGTATGTATGTTTTATGATGAGCTGTCATTGTGTTGGACGTCTTGTCAATCTGTGATTTGGTTATTACTCCTGTAAAGACTTCGTTGGATTATTAATAAAATTACTGTTTCTTGAAAGAAAAAAAAAACTGGACCTGACTAGAGGTTGGAGAGCCTCAACCTAGTTCATGGATCTCTGGTACTCAGGAAAACCACTGGTCGGAAAAATCCCATATGCTTTTGTTCCCCCATTTAGTTAGTCTGTTGGAAGTATGTTTCGTGTTGGTTTCTCTCAATGTGCAAGCCGGGTTCACCTGTGAAGAAGATTGTTGGGAGCTTGATAAACATCAGGACTCACATTTTTTAACAGTAAGCTTTTGGAGGAAAGAACAAACTAACAGAGCCAAATCAAAGGGATTAACTCCAATTGAAGTAGAGGCTACCTTAAAGAAGGTGAGTACCTATTCAATGCAAAACATAAAAGTGAAGTACATAAACATAGAAGTGCTTCCTCACTAATAGTCTTAAGGCAAAATACAATACCAGCCGAAAACTTTCCCTGAGAAAGGTCCAAAATTAATTATGAATGTGCAATCAAGAAAACTATCACCCTGCTGGTAATAAACAGATTGCAGTTAACCTGCATGTGAAATTTAAGTAAAGTAACCCTAAAGCTTCCCTCTCCCTCCCCCTCCCTCCCCCTCCCCTTCCTGTTCCCGCAATTTGGTCAATGCTACACAAGTATCAAATGATTGCCCAATTTCCACGCAAAATTCAAGGACCAAAAAGTCGTAGTCAAACAAGAGTGTAGTAAAATCCATTTCACAAAAGACCACCTAAAAAACTATTTCACTAACAATTGCTTGTTTACTATGGGAGATAATTAAATGTCTCTTAATTCTGCAGGTAACTAGAGCTGGTCCCCACAAGGAAGGAACATGTTATTGCAGCTAGTCCACGCTTTATCCTGAAGGTAGTTTTCTGGGCAGAAATACAATCATGAAACTATCTCTTTGTTGGTTTGTTCAGACACACTTGAAAGAGGTATCGGTCAATCAAAGCATCTGACACAACACATGCACAATGAGAGAGAGAGAGAGAGAGAGAGAGAGAGAGAGAGAGAGAGAGAGGTGTAGTATATAAGTAACCAGCATACCTTCAAATTTTCCACTTCTGAAGTTAGAGCCTCAACCTTTTCAGTATTTTCGACAGGAACTGGGGTTTCTTTGACAAGAGAAGAAGCTTCTTCAATTGCTTTTTGGGCAGCCTCACATTCCTTGACAAGCAATTCATTTGTTTCATCAACTTTGCTTTGCATAGCTTGCAAGGAATGCTGCATCTTCACTATTTCCTGCCCTTTTGCTTCTTCCATGTCAGTCTGCAAACATGATGTTCAAGTTTGACCAGAGGCCATGTATAAGTAGTATTTTGACTTTTTTGCATGGTAATTTCTTCAAACCTCAAAAGGGTATCATAATCATCATGCAAGCTATTATTAACGAGAACCAGGGAGCTTGATTTTGAATTTCTGAATTTCTAAGAACCTCGGATTATGAATTCTCATAGAACTGACCAAACATTTACATATCAGGCAGAAAAGGAGAAATAATTATTAACGGAATGGATATGTTACCCTCAAACGTTTTTCCAGCTGCAAACGCCATGTGAGTTCTTCCACCTGTTTTTCAAGCTTATCCTTTGCTTCTTTGAGGGCACCTGTTTCTCTTGCGGCCTGAAATTGTGGGTGCTTCACGTCATAAATATACAAGAGGGGATAATTACTGAAGAACAAATTCAATCTGGCATGTAGTAGCAATAATAGTGAGCCTCTTCTTTAATCTATATACACAGGCTTTATTTTCGGATTTAGTTTACATAAACATAAATGGTGCACCATTATCAAACATCTCGCCATAATTCTCTACCTATCAATCGAGAATAATCATAGACCTTAACCAGAATGCATTTTGATGGTATCAAACATATATCAGATGGATGCTTCACCATTGCATGGATAGTCATATTCTCACTTAAAATGTCATTGGAGTAATTCGCAGCCCCTCATACTCTACAATAGCATTTTAGCTATTTATCATGCTAAACATAGAAAGAACATGTAAAAAGAAATATCACTTAGGTAATATGGCTCAATCTTACAATGTAGACCTTGCATCATAAAATTGACAGAATGGAGACATGGAAAAATGAAATATTAATCTGATAGCACTAAAACATCAACTCCTACCATCTTTAATTTGCGAAGCTCTTTCCTGGCTATTATCCCCCTCCATCTGCATTGTGTAACAACTGATGCCCTTATGAGTTTTTTATGGTATGAAAAAGCTCTATGACCCCGCCAATGGGCCTGCAAATATTTGGTTTTTCACTTTAGCAGAGCACGCATGAAATCAAATCTTTGAAGCAAAATAAAAGACCACGTACTGACCTGCATAATAATTGCTGCCTTGGTTTGCTTTCTGTGCCTGAATTCATTACGAGCAGCCATTGCCCACAAACCTGTCTGCAAGACAATGGCAGAGAACTTCAGTTTGTTGTAGGCCATCCTGGCCTGGTGTCCACGCTGATTCGTCTGAATTTTAAGAGAAGCTGCCTCCCTTTTCATATTTTCATACAATTTGCAAGCAAGCCTTCCTAGTAGTCATCACCAAAAACTAAATAAAGAAAAAATCCACTAAAATATGATCTATCTTATGAAAGTATGCAGTATGTATAGTGGATTCAATCCCTAAAGTGCAAGGAGAGCAAATAAAACATCAATCAGGCCCGATAAGGCATCCAATAACTAAGCCTACAACAACACAGTTTTTCAGATTGACATACCTCTACATACGGATTGTATAAAAATAGAAGCTTTCTGCAATGCAACAAATTGTTTACGAGTAATATGAGTTCTGATCTTCCTTTGAATAGTCTTGGCTGCATTGCTAAGTTTTTGAGCTCTCCGTGCATCTAAGTCAGCCATCTGACCAGCTCGTAGGAAAACCTTCGTCTTTCCTATCTGCAAAGCGATCTATGAGCCCCATGTATAAATCCACCTTTATTGCATAGGTATGCAACCAATTCCCCTTGTATGGAAGAGAAAGATTGGAACAAGCAAGCAAGAGATAACCGCAGGCAGAACACATACATGACTTTTTCATGTATAGAAGATTAGACCATAGCATGCATCCATTTATACTCAATGACATGGCTGTTTTTCCCACTTAACTTTCTTTCTGTTCAAGGTGGTCATTATTCTTCAGTTTCCTAATTTCTTCCCTCTCCCTCCTTTCTCTCATGAAATACGAAATGCCCTTGACACATTCACCCCTGCCATTGTATCGTCATATACTATGTCATGTAAATCTCTATCTATCTTGGCAGGTGTGATCATGTCGAAAGTAATCATTTTTCTGATCAGAGGCAATTGGATATCTTTCTGGCAAGATCTATTTTTTTCTACTTATGACAAACTACGTTATTATGCTCAAGGATTAAAAAATCATTTCGAAATGGTCGAAACATCTAAAACGTTTCCATTTCTAACGAGACCGAAACGAATCAATGATGAAATCGAAATTCTAATACTTTGAGGTGTTTCATAATGTTTCAAAATATTTTATTATATTTTAATGCATTTGCACAATTATTTCATAATGTTTCAAGGTATTTCAAAATATTTTGGTATATTTTGACTAATATTTTAAAAAAATAATTCTTAAAGTTTTTATTTTTTTTCATTATGTTTTTGAAACGGGTAGAAACGTTTCCGAAACACGTCGAAATATTTCCTTTTCCTAGGTGACCGAAACGAAATTTTGTTCCTAGATTATGCTTCAAAGTCATCGTCCAAATACTTGAAGACGCATTGAAAAAAATCACAAAGGAAACAAGGTTAATTTCTTTAAGAAATGAAAGAAAATGAAGAGAATTGAAGCATGCAGAAGGGAAAGATTTGATTAAAGCTCTTACTCATGAAGCATGTACCCAAAAGGTCACCGCTAAAATCTATAAACCTTAAGGTGCTTCATAACCACGTTATACTAAAACCAAGGACCAATATTTCATTTCAATGCATTATTTCAATCACCTAGGAAACGGAAACGTTTCGGGGTATTTCGGGAACGGAAACGTTTCGACCAGTTTCGAAAACATAATGATAAAAAATAAAAAAATTAAGAATTAAGAATTATTTTTTCAAAACATTGATCAAAATATATCAAAATATTTTGAAACATTCCGAAATGATTGTACAAATACATTGAAATATAACAAAATATTTCGAAACATTATAAAACACCTCGAAGTATTAGAATTTCGATTTCATCACTAATTCGTTTCGGTCTCCTTGGAAACGGAAACGTTTCGGATGTTCAACTGTTTCAAAACGATATTTTGATCCTTGGCTAAAACCCTTGTCAAAGAAGACTAATATGCATTCACTTGTTTTACTTCAGTGTTGGATTAGAATTTCTTTGTATGTTAAGTTAGGTTGCAACCAATCTCTAGTTCTGTTAGATACATGCAAGAAGAGAAACTGAACAAATAACAGCCAATTCACCCAGTAGGCAAGAGAAAACTTTATACTTTCGTTTTTGTGAAAATGTGAAAACTCTGTATTACCTGAGACCCTGTGAGCCCAGTCTTACTTAAAATCTGTTTGCATGCGACCCTTTCGTCATAACTGCACATATATGCAACAAATTCAGACATGAGAACATAAACGGATCATATTTGACAAAGATCACAAACTGGTTAACAAAGAACATAATATCTGTACTTATTTTGGAACACTTCCTGCTACTTACGTCCCTTCCAAAACCTCGGGTGCAAGAAGACCAAATCGATTTAGAAAGTCAAAAAAAGTCTTCCGAGTAGGATATCCAGCACAACTGATTCTAATTGCCTCAAGAACACCCTACAATAAACAAAAAATGAGGATACACCACAAATATATGAATAAAAACAAGCAAGACATCTACATTACAAATTGTACTCACTCCACAACGTAGTTGTTGCATGACGTTGACATTCTCAAAAACAGCGGGTTTAAGAAGATTGTTGGGCTTCACACATCTAATGTAGTGTGGTTCTGTAGAATTTAAAGTCTCCATCAGTTGTTGGAGTTGTAGCTGCACCAATTAAATTGCACTATCAGCTCTTACCTTCTTGCAGTGTCAAGTCAAAAAATTGACAATCTATACCATGATTCAATTAAGTGTATTATCCAATGAGTGAGTTAATAATGTAAAATTTGCTAGCACTGTAGTCTAGGTGTGTAGAAGGAAATATACCCGAAAACGAGAACCAATAGACGAAAACTTAGAAGATTTTGTTGAAGATTTGGCTGTGTCCTCAGGAAGTGGAGGGAAAAGGCCTGCTACGAAAGTGCATTTGGAAGAGCTTAACAGATCTTGATGTTCAGGAACAACATAGTCTTTGTTTTTGTCGAGAAATTGATCAGATTGATATTGAACCTGAAAAGACATATGGCAAATGAAGATATTTCCATGCAGCAGCAACCCACACTAGCACACTTAGAATTGAAAGAATATCCATAATCCAAATCACCTCTCCAGCATAATGAGCAATCGTGAAATCAGTGCGAGACAATTTCGGCTTGATAAAACGTTGGTGAGCTTTGAATGTCTGATAAAGCTTTTGTGAAAATGTTTCATGAGTTGACTTCGGAAACATACTGGAAACAAGAAGTCCACAATATAAGTAAATGAAAATTTTGATTCAAATTGTGTACGCAAAAGCATAGAATCAACTTCCCCACACAAAAACACATGCTAATTCTCCAACACACATACATCTACATGCTCACAAAAATAAACGTGCACTACAAATATATCCTGAACAAATGATATCCATCCTACCAGGCTTCATCAAGCAGAGCAATGATCCCTCCAGGTTTCTGCACAAACAGTACAAATAAAATATCTGTGAAAAAAACTACTTCATGAGATGGACTGATTGCTAAACTAAACATACAGTACACACTGAATATATCTCTGATTAAAATAGATGAATTGTCATGCAGAAATAAACTAACATAAAAGAAATGTTTGATACTTTGCAAAATAAACTAATATAAAAGAAATGTTTGATAATTTGCAAAAGATAATCTGACGCAAAACTTTAGAGAAGTGCAAGTCAGAACATGGAACTGTTTGAACATGATATAAGATTTACCAAGGATGTATACATACAACAACGAATTAATAACAGAACAAAAGAGACAATGACACCATATGTATCAGCAAAAAACATTAAAATAACATGACCCCATAACATATTTGCCCTCTCATCCCTACTAGCAAACTGTCTTCAACCACCAAATGCTCCAAATTCTATCAAATTCCCAGTTTATCTCAGTTGAGACCCATGTTTTTGCACTTCTGGGAGACTAGGACCCTTAAATTTCTCAGAAAATTCAAATTGATGATTGGAGAGAATGGCTTTCCAGCCTGTAAACTAGCCCGCTTCACTAAACTGAAACTATGTGATGTATGCCCAGGCCCAGAGAAACAGTATAATTTCTGTATGTATTTTTAGAGCAAGAAACAACATTAACGTGTATAAGCTTCAGAAATGAAGGCAACTCGTCAGCTTAACATTCTAGATCACTACACAAATCCGTACACTATGCCTTCTGAAAGTTAAAATTCAAATTTTTTGATACTGAAGAAAATCACTTGTTAAACCTTTGGGTAGATTACACGAACTCTCCTTGGGGTTTCTGACAATTTCAGAGACATGCCTTCAGTGTGGCAGTTTGTAACGGATTTTCCCCCTCTATTAGACGACTCTAACAGTCAATGATGAAAACAACTGACATCAGCGTCTCATCTTTCCAAAATACCCACCTTGCCCTTACCAAATTTAAAATTACTATAATACCCTCACCAGCAACACCTTCATCTTGTCATGCCCCTACTTCCTCTGCTCGGTGAACTTAATACCACCACTACCTAAACCCCACCGACCATCGCCATCAAGACGACTCAATTCATTATTCTCTCTACAGCTAGTTCTGTTTTTCATTATTCCTTGGGTGTATCTGTATGTATATATACAAGGTCCTCAAAATGTGTATTGCAAAGCATATTTGGATGCCAATGTACAAGGGCATATTGGGCTTAGAAAAGATACAAGGGCATATTTGGAAATCATAATTTCTATGGACAGTTGTAAATGGACAATTCTAATAAGGAGTGGCAGTGTAATTTCAAAAACAAAAAAGATGTCCCTATAATTGTCAAAAACCCCAAGCGATGCCAATGCAATTTACCCTATATCTTTAATGGTTTCAAGCATTTATGTCATCTTTTCATAATACACTTCTTTTTTACTTGTATCATGCTTTCTTAGATATACAATACCACATTTAGAGTACAACTATAATGGTTGGACCACAAAAAATTCTTGCTACACAACCCAAATGTTCCCACAGATTGTAAGCGGGGGTTTGATCTTTTTAAGCAAAGCATCAGTTTTGAACTTGTATGTGTACATCGGCATCAATTAACGAACTTTCTTTGTTGCTTAAGTATCTTCATCTTCAATAAAATATATATCAATACTCCATAAAAGTAACTGTTTACCAGAAAACTGTTGAAGGCATCCAGTTCACAACTAATTGACAATATAAAGGTCCTTTAACCATATATCAAAACTTGGATGGACCTAATCTTTAGTGGGATACAAGTTCTCTTCACAGTTCACACCATCCCTCAGGTGCAACCCAAGTCCATACATTGTTGGCAAACTAAATTGAAATAGACAGACAAGTAGACCAAGGAATTCAAATGTTTGAGAGATTTTCGTCCACTGACCACCCACGACACAGCTCTGATGTCATGTTAAAGACATTCAACTCAAAAGCAACTGGCAGTGAGTGAAACAGCCCCTAAACCATTTATCGAATCTTGGTTGGCCTTAATCTTTGAATGTGGGAAACAAGCTCCCTTCACAAACATATCCTGTCCTTGAAAACCAAACACGAGTCCTACGAAAATTGTGTTGCCTTAACATCATGTTATATTGCGAAACATGAAGTCAAATCCTTGGCCTTTACATAAACAGAATTTACACATTCGTATAAAATATCCAATAGAGAATCAGTTTCAGGTTGAACAAGATCAACCAACTGTAGAGTAGGATTACCAAAGAAGATATAAAGCCACATCAAAATACGAGAAGTGCACTGAACCTTTTCAATAAGATCCAAGACATCTTGATTATCAACAAATTCTATGTAACTCCAGTCAATCTCCTCTTTTGTGTACTCCTCTTGCTCCATCTTGAATACATGCTGAATGATATCACAACATTTCAATTTTAAGTTGGGAAAGTGGATCGAACTGATGTCATCAACAATGCCAAACATCATACCTGGTTGAAATGTTGCTGAAGCTTCTCATTTGTGAAATTGATGCAAAACTGCTCAAAACTGCAGAGATGGTTGTAAAACACAACTTAACTTACAGAGACTAAGGCATCAAGAAGTAACTTGTTTATTGGTTAAGTTTACATACACAAATTTTTTAATCAATACCTATTAGTTTTGAAGCTCTCAAAACCATATATGTCAAGGACCCCAATCAGAGATTTTGAGTTAGCATCTTGCCCAATTGAGAAATTAATCTTATCCACCAACCTGTAAGTAATAAAAAATCAGCAAGCTCGAAGCATCCCACATGCATTCAAATCAAACCGTGTAATGCTAGGGAAAAAAGAATTACCCTGATCCTAAGAAAGATTAGTGATGGTAGTTATCAGGACAGTATTAACTTACCAGTCAAACAAGCGGGAATATATTGTCTTAGCTAAACCATCCCTGCTAATTGTTGCACCATGAGGATCAAGGCTTCTCTTGATAACTTCTTCTGGGGTTACCATCACACGCTTCAGTAGTGCATCTTCCAATGCATGAAGATCGCACCTGAAATAAGAAAATAAATCAAATCAGACACCAATAACTAAGAAAATAAAAAACACATAACAGTGAAGATAATAAGGCGCCAGTCACACATCAAAAGTTCTGCAGTCATTTGAAGATGGAATTTGGATTTGTCATCCTTTAGAACTGATGAATCAATTTCTTTCCCCTTAGCAAATTCAACATTGCCAAGATGGAGAATTGCAGCCACAACTCTGAAAATTGCATCCTGGGACAAAAGCAAAGTATTATTTGCAGTTACAGAAAGTTATAAAAGGCACCAGAATCATTTTGGATGCAGGAGACGTACCTGTTCTTTCTCACTTATTCCAACTATATCCATGGCTCTCCTAGTGGCAAGATAGTCATGAGCATCACTAACACCAACGAGTTCATAGCAATTTGATTGATTAAGATAGTGAAATGATTTCGGATTGCCCAACTTATATTTCTCAATGTCCTGGTAAAAGTTAAAAACATTTAAAAGGAATGTTACGGTGACAAATTATGTGAATCATCATCAAGGGCTATGCATTTATGCAATTTGATAGAAGAGGGTTGTGTGAAAATACTACCTCCTGTGGGGCAGCACAAAGAAGATAAAAACAGTGGTAGTTACGCTCAGGTTCTGAAATTTGGCAAACACGAGACCTCTCAAGAAGATAAGTTCTAATGGCCGCTCCAGATATTCTTCCTTGCTTATCGAATTGAATCTCAACAAATTTACCAAAACGGCTGCATCAACATAATTAAATGAGCATCAACAGTACATCCTGCCAACAAATTTCAGAAATTACAATGCTTAATGGGCTTGAATCGATTCCCTATTCATCCATAGCATGACTCTAGCGGTATCTCACCTGGAATTGTTGTTTCTTACAGTTTTTGCATTACCAAATGCTTCAAGAACTGGATTCGACTGCATTTGCATCATGTAGTGGGACAGATACAGATAGGTCAATATTAGGAACAAAATAAAAAAAAAAGCTACTGCAAATTCCACTATAGTTACCAATTTCACAAGTTAAAGCAAGATCAGAAAAAGAAAAGGACAAGAAGGCAGCTTTAAATTCCTTATTATCTGCTTTGAGAGGCTTAACATGAAATAGAGCCTCAATAAAGTATAGAAACCCCACTATAAGAAAGAATTTGCAGTTGGCAATTTTATTTTGAGGAAATCAACTAATTTGAACCCCCATGCTCTCTATAAGCCACATTCAAAATCCGCCTAATATTTCCTTATCTATTTTGCCTACCATTGTCATCTAATTTTCAGTTAAATCTCGTTTCTAAAATTCAAAGTATGAAACACATGAATAGACATAAACATCACAGATGCGTCCAAATCCGAGCAAGAGTTCTTTTGATCTTCAATTTTTACTACTTCCTGGTTTCGATTTCTTTTACCAGACTTACATTCCATAAACTCAATTTTAGTCCTACTTATCCTAAATCCTTTTGATTCCAGGGTTCTCGCCAAATTTCTAGTTTATTATTAATTCATTCTTTGCTTTCATAGGTTATTAAATTAAACTAAAATAAGTTACTGTAGTGGTAATGTAGCACACTACTGTGGCCTGTTCCTATTTACCGTACTATAGTGGTGAACAAATTGGGTTGTTTTGTCTATTTTCAGCTCTTCTTACCATTTGTCTTTCTCTTTCTTCCTCTTTTCTCCTTTTCTTAACTGTCCCATTCGACTCTAAGTTCTTTAATCTTGCTGGGGTTATACTTGCAAACTCCATAAAACAAGAAATCTTGTTTGCTGTCCTGCATTGAATTCAAGCTTTAAATTTTTACTGGAAAAAATCAGGCTTTAAACTGTTTAAACAAAACTCTAAAACATAAAGTTTCCTCCCAAATCCCTTATCCATCAATTACCCATCAACTCTAGTCTATTCTTTCATAAAGTGTAGCCCTATTACTCATTAAATTGCAAAAACTTCTGCTGTCCTGCATAAGGACACCTATAATGTTTTGACATCATTGCCACAACAGAAGTTCTATGTTTGAACTATATTGCCATGTTCCGTGCAACTGCCCCCTTTTAAAGTAACATTACCCATTAAGTTATCGAGATTGCCGTATCAAATATTTATATCTGTCTTAGACTCCGATAAAACGCATGCATTCTTAAAACACGAAGCATAAGCCTCACAGACTTTTAAAACATTGACAAGCATATAATAAAGTCAGATTATCCACTTACTTCTAGAACTTGTTGTTCCACAGTCCGTCCTTCAGTGCCTTTACGGCCACCCAAATAGGCAAGGTAGCGCATAAGCATTTTGGTAGTTTCAGTCTTACCAGCCCCACTTTCACCACTGACCAATATAGAGTTACTTTTTCCCTCATTGATCATTGCCCTGATTCATTTGAAGCAACTCAGCTGACAATATGCATGATGCTTTATTTACCCAAAAAAATATGCATGATGCTTTAAGGAAGAAGTTTATAATATGTTAATGGAATGCAGAGATACCTGTAAGCAATATCTGCAATTGCAAAAACATGAGGACTCAGTTCTCCGAATGGTGCTCCCTTGTATTGTTCCATCATATGAGCATCATACAAGTGAGGCAGCCTTTGGAATGGATTAATGGCGATAAGAATACTTCCAGTATAGGTCTGCCATAATTTCAAAGCATGATATCATATAATGAAAGATCGCCCATAGCTGCACTAATTCATTGCTTAAGTAAACATATAACTTGAAGGTGAGAAGTATCTTACGTAGATTTCATTGAGTTGATATCTAGTCGCCAAATTTTGCAGTACTCCAGGCTCATGCAAATATGATAGCTTGGTCATGTCATCAACTCCACCAGCAGGAGCTTCTTCATCTTTCGGATATATTTTTGACCGACTTGCAACAAGCTGGCCAAGTGGATAAAATAAAATCCAAGTTACAAAATTAGCAGGGGAGTATGAGACTTACTGATATACCCTCAGTTTTGCAAGTGGATAAATGAAAGCCAAGTAACAAAATCAACAGAGACATGAATATTCGATTTATAAATACACCCCCCCAGCTTGCAAAGATACTCAATCTTTTTTTCTTGTCACAAGTTGCACTGGGACTCTATAATTCACATGTAAACCCAGATCTCTCTCTCTCTCTCCCTCTCTCTGTCTCTGTCTCTCTCTCTTACACACAACACAAAAGACAAGCATTCGAACTAGCCAAGGAGCTTCAAGTTTGGAATCCTTCAAAGTTAATGAACAAAAATAATAGCTTGAAACGTGATTTCTTAAGTCAACCCCACCACTTGGCTGGCTGAAACTGAATGTGATGGTGCATACATGGACAAACAGAATAGAGGGGCTTATGGAGTGGTTGTCCGCAATCATGATGGAACCGTGATAAATGGGGAAGCGAAAACAATGATAGGAGCATCAGCTTTAATTACAGAAGCAGAAGCTATGAGAGGGGCTTGAAGATTGGCCATGGAGGAGGGATTCGTGGATGTCATAGTGGAATCTGACTCAAAAATTTTTAATACTCTATCACAAAGGGGCTTGAGGTGATGATAGGTGAGATACAACAAATTCTGAGGGATATTTGGCGTTATGCTAGTCAGATCCCTACGATCAGATTTGAAAATGTTAGGTGATCAGCTAACATGGCTGCTTATATAGTCCCAACTCCCAACCAAGGCTCGAGGTTGAACACTACCATCTCAATGGCTCGGGGACATGCCTCTGCAACTAAGCACACTTATCTGTAAAGAGACTAGAGTGGGTATAGGCTAGTTAAGCTTTGTAAGCAGGTTGATAAGCCTGAAATATAGTTATGTTAATGAAAATTTCTTTTTCTAACCAAAAAAAAAAAAAGTCACCCTTTTTGTGGCTTCCTAGGAGGCTATCTAATCCAAAGATTCTTCTGTAGATTGATTAGATGCTTTACTGGGGACCACTTTTGGAATACATAGTTTTTTCGGCTCCGTAACCTCCATTCTAGCTTTTGGCTTCTTATAGATTTCGTGTATTACATAGTTTACACCCTTCTGATGTTTTTCAATGGATTTTGTTTACCTATGCAACATAAAGAAAAGGAAAAGAAAAAAAAATCTGAAAGATTTTCATATTAAAGACTAGTAATTCAAATGTTTATTCACTTGAATAGACTGTTAATTGACATAATATAAGCTCGCATACCGTCTTCCCATCAATAGTCTGAATCTCAACTTCCTCCCCATTTATCTTTGATACTTGTCCATCAGTCCATGCTATTGATGGGTCTTCAACCCAAACATAAGATCCGACACTGATATTAACTGGAGTGCCCTGCATTTGAAATTGAAAACTTGTCAGATGAAAAGGGAGGATTTGATATACATGCATAGATAGTCAAATATGTTAATGATGAGTAGGTTGATAGGAAGCTTAAAGAGGACTTTCCATAATTTAGCTCATAAAGTTTCCAAATTCAAAATCATTGCAAATTATAATCTATATATCTATATCCATCGACACAGTCCATATCTGGACTATGGTATATTTTAGGCTAATGTTGAATAATACCGAAATACTCACATGTCAAAAAATATTTCTATATTGAATCAATACCATCTGAATCAAAATCGTCAAAAAACCTTCAAAACATTCTATTTCAGTTCTATTTGGTTACAGACAAGGCTTTGTCCACTCAGTTTAGTTTCGGTATATCCAAATGTTTGTATGTGAGGCGTACTCTTGAGATCTGATGATAGGAGTACTCAACTAGATGCCTCTCTGAAGAATACAAATACCTTCTTTCTCTGTGAAACATAGCTGCCTCTCTAAAGTATCCTAAGAGGATTGTAGTGAAAAGCTTTCCATCAGTTTCTCATTCTCTCTCTCTCTCTCTCTCTCTCTCTCTCTCTCTCTCTCTCTCTCTCTCTCTCTCTCTCCCTCCCTCCCTCCCTCCCTCCCTCCCTCGATTACAGTTACTATAACCAGTGCCTTGATCTAGTGGTAACTTGGCCTCTAATGTAAATCGGGCACCAGGTTCAGAGCCCAACTGCTATTGCTGTCAAAAAATACAAAAAAAAACCATGAATCCTTTGCCATACACTGATGTAGAGAAGCTCAAGTTACGGTTATACACTGAAGAAGCAACATAACAAGCAAGAATCGAGCACAATGTCTTGAAAGTTGCTTGCCGCCATACTAATGCCAGATTTGGGTAAAGGTTCCAGATGCCATATTCTTGCTGCAGAGAGGCATACTACTACACTGGCCAGATGCTGCCATACTTCTACACTAGCCAGAACCTTTAAGACATTGACGAGTATTTGTACCACACATTACACATTTCTTAAAACCTTTTATACACTAAAGTGAGGCCTAAAACCAAACAATTCACATGTCATTACGATATAAACAATATGAAATACTTAAAGAGGGTACAGAAACATTAAAAAAAGTTTTTATTAATAAGGTTTTTGATCATATGTCGTGGGAAATTGAATTTCCAAACAAGGACGAATTTATCAAAAACAGAGATATGTTTACCCGCATTAATGGTGAGATAATGCAGTTTTCAATTTGAAAGATCAGCTGTCTAACAGCACCAAGAACTCACTTACCATATTTAGTTCGCACCAGAAACTCAACTACATCGAATTCCTTCTTCTTCTGCGAATCTTGAAAGCCACAATCACTCAAATTTGCACAAAATATGCCAAGATTGTAAAGACTATGATATGAAATCCCCGAAAAAGATTTTCGGTTGAATGCCGGAACTGCTACACAAACGATATCAAGATTGTAAAAACGATAATAAAGAATATCGGGTATTCTGCTTAAAAGATTTTCGGTTGAATGTTGGGAATTGTTAAACAAATTTGCACAGAACATATCAAGATTGTGAAACAATGATAACAAATCTTGGTTATTCTCCGGTAAAGATTTCCGGCTGAATGATGGTAATCCACCGGATGGTGTACGGACGGCGAGATTGATAGGCGACAGTGATGTGTTGAAGTGACCGTTGATCACTGTTGATGTCGATCTCCGTGTGATGTGGTGTAGAGCT
This sequence comes from Ilex paraguariensis, assembly GCA_963454935.2. Classification (NCBI taxonomy): domain Eukaryota; kingdom Viridiplantae; phylum Streptophyta; class Magnoliopsida; order Aquifoliales; family Aquifoliaceae; genus Ilex; species Ilex paraguariensis. Next base: position 975,565 of record CAUOFW020001059.1, on the reverse strand, counting down.
GGACTGGTTTGTGGAGGTGACATTCTGAGAGAACCCTAGGAAATCGGAGTCGTTGAATTTCTCTCAGAACTTCGCCGCTTTGTTTGAGCTTCTTGTGGCTCTCTTCAATCTCTTTCTTTGGCAGACGTTTTTGGCGCGGAGAGAGACAGAGAGAGAGAGGGGAGGGGGCGTTTGGTTGAGCGCTTTTTTAATTAACGCGTTAACGGTGTTTATAAAGAAAAAACTTATGCGGTGTTTTTTTTTTTTTTTTGTTAAAATACACTTTTAGTCCCTATTTGATCTCAATCTTCTAATTGCGGCTATTTAGTCCCTTAAGGCTCTTAGTTTATATTTAAGTGGTCCAATTCTAAATGTTTGTCAAAAAATCGTGACGGTTTTGGTCACGTGTCAATCATGTAGTTTCTAATTTTATGCTTATTTGATTCTAAAATTCCTAATTTGTGTTTATTTAGTTCTTAAATTTTTTTAATTTTTGCATACTTGGTCTTACATGATTGGCACATGATCAAAAAAACTAACGATTTTTTAACAGACATTTGAAATTGGACTACATAAATATAAATTAGAAAACTTAGGAACCAAATATACACAACTAAAAAATTGGGAACCAAATAGATGCTACACGCGTACTTTAAAGACTAAAAATGTATAATCCAAATTATAGCCTCTCGACTAGTAACTCAAAAAATTATAATCTAAATTAAAGTCCGTTGACTAGTAAAGGATTATGAACAACTTGCACTAACCGTAACACAGTAAGAATTTTATTTATCATTCACTTTTTAGCTGAGAAATAAAGATTTTCTTAGAGCCTAGAAGAATAAAAGTACAATTTGATTGAATCCACATAAATTGAGGTTTAGATTTTATAATTGTTTCGATTTATAACGAGTGTTAAATAAAAAAAAGATAGTTTGTCGGCCTATAACATTGACTAAGATGTTGAGTATGATTTGCTCACTAATTCGTTGTCCTCATTCCTTTCTTTGTTAGGTGTATATGATTTTTTTTTTTGTTTTTTTACAATATGTTCAGATTTGCATCGATTATTTTATCAACCTCAAATACCGATTACCGTAATCCTGAACGATTTAGAATATCTATCTAGTGGCTGACCCTTAAGAAATACTAGAAGTGTTGAACTTGAGACCTTTTAATTACCAAATATTAGATTTAGCCACCGAATCACCTCTGCGAGTTTGTATGCATTGCTCTTGCTCTATTTTGTGTACGACTGCAAGCTAATCCCTTTGATTATATTTAACTATTCGATGAAATTAGGAGATTAAAAAAAATGAAAGGAGGAATTGAAGAATAAGAAAATATTATTTTTTTTATATATGTAGATGGGAAAAATTATCATTTTTTCTACGTTATAGAAGTTATATTTTCTCTACTTTTACGGTAAGTTACGTTACTCATTATAATCACCACACAGTAACAAAGATTTATGACTCCTATGAAAAGATTCTGAAGTAGACAAAAGATAGGTCCTTATTGATGGAATTATGAGGCTCTTAATAGTGCACGTTACTCCTTTCGGAAAGGAACCTAACTAGGCTAGCATATCTCGGAGTCGAAAATTTTGGTTGATAGCTCACTGAACCATTTAAATTCCTTTTTTTCAAAGACCAAAAACGAAAAAGAATTGTAACTTTTGAAGTATAGTGTCTGGGGCCGAGCGGGGTTGGTGGGCCTGGAACCAATAATATGGGCCTTTTGCCCATTTTATAGCTCTAGCCCGGACAACCGGACCCTAGTTGTCCCCCCAAAAGCTAGCACATATACATTTATGGGCTGTTTGGTACAATTGAAAATGGGTTTCCTAGAAATTCGTAGACTATAAGGCACTTATGGTCCGTTCGGTATGAAAAATTAAAAGAATGAAGGAAGAAAAAATGAAAAGAATAAATTTTCTATTCATGAAGGAAAGAAAATTATTTTCCTTCCTTTTTGTTTGATAGAAGGGATGAAAAATAGAAAAAATATATTTTCAATCGTTTGGTATTAGATGAAAACTGAAAGAAAAGAAAAAACATGTATACCCAATTTACAATTCTACTCTTAAATATATTGAGTGAATTTTTTGTTACAAATCAATCCAATTAATTTGAAAAAGCTTTTAATTCCCTTATTTTTGTTATGAATTAATTTTGGAGGAAATACAACAGTAAATTTATCTCTTAATGCTCGACAAAAAATGTGTGAACTGGGAATGAAATGTATCCAATAAGTAAAGGGTAAAAAGGCCAACATAAAAAATTATTGTCTTACCTTCACTTTTTCCCTCTACTTTCCTCCAAAATTTGAGTTGAAAATATTTGGTGGGTTGGAAGGATAGAGATTCTCTTTCACTTTCCACTCCTCTTACTTTCCTTTAGTACCAAACAATAGAAATATCTTCCTTCCCGTCCATTTTTCCTCTCTCACTTTCTTTCCACCCATTTTTCCACTGTACCAAACATACTATTATTTGTGAAAAAATTCACTTTTTAAAATATTTTGAGCAAAATTCCTAATAAAATAATCTATTACATCCTTTTATGCACACTTTTGTGTAAAGAAATGGAAAAATGAAATCGTTGGAATTCAAACAACCATCGTCACATTTCCACAATTAATGGACAAATATTACAAGATTTAAGGGAATGGTCTCTCGTAAAAATTTGAAATTCAAAATATTGTCTCCACCGATTTTATAATCTCGAAAAAGCGGGTTTTGAAGAAACCTGTTATTATCCTACAACAATAAAACTAGGGTTTCAACAAAACGTTTGTCATCGGCGACATTATTGGTGCATCAACGGTCAATAATTTTTTTTTTTAATAAAAGACCCAAATTTTATGAGATAAAAGACATGAAATCTACCAACAAAATCACCAATAATTTGTTTCGTTTAATTCTTCTAACTACTAACTACTGTTATTATGCATCTTAATGTTGCATATATGTTGTTCAATTTCTGAAGTCACATTACTTAGTAACTCTTTGTATCAACAGTTTTCATACCCAAAACAAAATGTCCTGCTTTACACAGTGTCACATCAATTCTAGTTAGCCTGGACACTACTCTAATCGTCACACTGTGACAAACAATGTGTTACAACATTGTTTGATTACATGCACATAAATGGTTTGCATTTTACAAGGTGTGACAAGGTTGTCTTATTTTTTTGGAACACACAATAAAAATTATTCTCCCATTATCACAACAAATCGTCACATAAATTGAAATGGGATTGGACACTATTTTGCATGTAGGAGTTTGACAACAAGGTGTGACATCATTGTTTCATTGATTGGACACATAGAATACATTGCTGCACACAGTGTGACATCGATTCAATGACATTTTAACCAATAATTGAATTTTTATAATTTGACAACAAAGTGTGACAAGCATTTCTTGATCCCTTGAAGACCAATCACAATGTCTTTCAATAAAAACTAAGTTAAAATAAACATTAATCATAATGTTAATAATCTTTACGCATAAAATTGTTTATGACTTAGATAGAATTGAGCCATATCGTGGAACAATCAAAAAATAGTTTTTACCTTCAATTTCAATCATAAATGAACCTACAATAGAAAATTTTATAGGGACAATTGGAATAAATAAGATTCATGGTATTCTTCTTCCTAATATTGATTGCCGAGAATTTGAACAGAAAATAGATTCATTGATAAAAAAACATTCTCCGCAGAAAATTTTCATTTCTTAAGTTTAATTACTAAATTTGCTAGAGAATCAAGATCAAGTTTCAATCAAAAAAGATTTTCTTTCCTTTCAAAACAAAAACAAGGACGAATTGATTTCGAAAATAGAACAAAATTTTTAAATTTTTATTCAATGCAATTATAATTGATCCTAATGATCAAAAAATTAGAAAAACTCTATTAGAATAAAAGAAATTAGTAAAAAAATTTTTCTATGGTCGTACAAATTAATAACAAATTTAGAACAATAGTACAGAGAAGAAGAAGATATACGTTCAAAATTCAAATGTACTGATCTATTAAAATAAGAAACCATTGATATAATAATAAAATAAAATCACATAAAAAAGGTATCTCTCTACATAAACTATCCATAAATTATGGAAAAAAGGTATTTAGCCAAAAAAATTTTAAAAACGGTCAATTTATATCGAGACAAAACACATTTACAATTAGTAAGACTAGTTAACAACAAATGATTTTACACGCAGTACTGTCACAAATAAGTAGTTTATGGGGTAACTCTTCACAATTTTTCCATGAAAAAATGGGTGGATGAAAAATAGAATAGAAAATAAAGTTTTCATTTAATAGGTTAGAGAAGGAAAACATAAGGGAAAGAAAAGGGGACGGAATGCCAATCAATTTTCACCCGTCATTTTTTTTTTTCGTAACAAATAAAATAATAGAAATTTTAATTCTCATATTTTTCTATTCATTCTACCAAAAGAAGGAGGGAAAGTAAATCCTTCCCTTAGGATAGAAAATATATTCTTCTTTGTTTTCCATCCATTATATTTCTCATTTCTCCTACCAAACATAAATTTAAATGAAAAAAAATCATAAATTTGTCATTTCCAAAATAGGAATTTTTTTTTTGGTTGATTATGTGTGGTTTAATTTAGCTTCTGTAACTATCGATTATCTAACTGTCGAAAATAAAATGTTTTATTAGAGAATCAATGTCATCGTAGTGCTACCAAATCGTGATTTATCATATAAAAGAATAGTTCTGCAGCACTATTGATTGGACCAGAGACGTAAAACTCTCCTGACTCAACGCTACTCATTTTTGGGGTGTCACATACCCTGTAGACCACAATTGTAGCAGGCATCATTTTGACATCCTATCTCACGAAGTAGCTTGATAATCGAACCACTCCAAAGGCGAATAGTGCCTTGGGGGTCAAGGTCCTGACTTGAACAAGATAGCTGTGGCAGATGGGATGGGGCTCTTCATGGTTACGCCTAGTAACGGAATGAATCTTTGACTCATCCGAATCCAACGTAGGAAGTTCGATCCGAATTGATTTGATAATTTGGGGAATTTTATTTTTGTGGTTCACATTAAAATTTGATTAACAATTCGAAATTTGGTCCGATCTGAATAACTTAATTTAACTAAATTTTAACTATTTTTTTTTCAAATAATCACTTAATTTCTTTAATATTTATAAAAAAAAATATATAAAAATTTCGGCTCTGTTCAGATCGAATATACGTATATCTAAATCCAAAATTGTGAAATATAATACAACAAATTAGAATTTGGATATTCAATAAAAAAAATATCAATCTATATTAGACTAATCAAATTCGAGTTTGATTGAGATTCAATACATTAAAAAGTGTATATCTAGTTACATAGTATTTTTTTATTTTTAATTATAATCTTGTCCGCGGTATTGAATTGGACTTGTTATTATCATGTATGTCGCCTAAAGCCTCGGCAAAACATCAACAACAAAACTTCAAAAGTTGAATCGTCCATTGCAGAACTTCAACCATTCAAAGTTCTATTCAAAGTAAACGCATCTCTACATATTCTAAGTACCCAAACCTAAGTTTAGGAGAACATATTCTAAGTACCCAAACCAAAGTCTGGGACTACATATTATAAGTACCCAAACCTAGTTTCTTCCGCTATGACCCATTCAATTTACAAGTTTTTTTGTAGACCATACCAGTCAACAACCCTCCATCAAAACAAAAAAATTGAGAAATTCAAACAGTATAAGGGTATAAATATAGCCTTGCCTTTCGTTATGATTACCATATCCTTTCGTTATTCACCCATAGTTTTATATTCTCTTGGCAAACAAATCATGAGATCTGTAACTTTAGTTTCAGCGATTGCAGCAATAGTTTTGCTTTTAACCATCAAACCATATGAAGCTAGTAGAGTGTTACAAGAAGAAACAAAAGATTGGATGAAAAACAAAAATCTTCTGTTACAATCTCTCCAGAAGAGTCCTCCTGGACCTAATGGGTGCACCTACATCCCCGGGAGTGGGGGTAGTCCTTGTACACTAAACCAGAAGAACTTCGCGACTCCACAAGATTACCACTATAATTAACTACCATTCTTCAAAGTTTTTGAAAAAAAATGACGTATTCAATGTACGAGACTCCACAAGATCTAAGAAAAGTTAGATGTACGCAGTTTTACCATTGCAAGCAAAGAAGTTGTTTTTACAATTCAAACACGTGACCTATAGGTCACAATAAAACAATTTTATTGTTGCGTCAAAATCCACCCTCAAAATTTTTGAAAAAAACAAGCCACTAATTTAAAATTTTTGAAAAACATAATTTTTATCACCCTAACTTTTCATAATTGTTTTATCATCCTAATTTTTCATAATTTTGCATTCAATTTTTTAAATGGTATGATGACAAGAAGGCAAAAAAGGGAGGGGGGGGGGGGTGGCGAAGGAGGTCGGTAGGGAAGGAAATGTGTGCAAGATTACTGCATTGCAAGGAGTCGCTGCTATTACTATATTATATAACAAACAAATTGGGTGTGAGAGACTTTGAGAGGCCTTCCTTCCCTATTCTCTCTCTTCTTAGAATTTATATTTATTTTAATACATTAAATCAAATTTCATTTCACCATGAAGCATAACTACCCATCCCCTAATTAATAGTTATAGTCAAATCCAATTTTACAAATCCAAATAGATTGCGATTGAACCCTAATTAATAGAATGGAATTTTAATCCATATCTAAGTAATTAAATTTGAATTGAGATCAAATTTGGATTAAGATCCGGTTCATTAATTTACAAAACTACATATCAATGATGTTTTTGTAAGTTTACAAAATGACACCTTACATGACTCAATGAGAGTTTTTGTCTAAGTGCATCGGAGCAACTATTCTTCCTTTTATTAGAATTCCAATGAGTTAGGTTACAATATATATGTAAGATGACACCAACTTTAAAACTCTAATATTGGTATATTACACAAGTATCGAAATATCGTTTTTGTCAGCTCGAAAATGAAATAGAAATAGAGAAAAAATATGAAAACATTTAGAAACATGTGGAAACATATATAAAATTATTTTATTTATATAAAAATCTTAATAATTAATTGATTGAGCATGTTTATTAAGTTAACTTCTGATGATGCACAAAATAGTCTCGTACAAGGTCAACAGTCGAGTGTGTGATAAAGTGTAATTAATGAACAATTATTATAGCAATTAATGACAATAACGTAAATATTTGGTCAATACACAGATATACAGTAGTTCGGTTCAGGTGACCTAATCCACTTCGAAAGCGGCAACGGTGGTTAGTGAGCCTTTATTAATAAATAAGACAAGGAAGAGAGAGCTCTAGTAGAGGTGTGCTCCGGGCGAGGTACAATAGTTAAGAGAGAGAAAAGTTATTTGAGGGGTGTGTAGAGATGTAGGGAAATACCCCTCTCAATAGAGAGAGCTTACAATTTATAGGCATGAAGCCCTTAGGTGAAGCGGTGGCGTGAGGATAAATATACTAGTTTATCGGGGAGGATAACTATAAAAGGTAAGTACAATTAAAATAGTCTTGGTCTTGGAAAGTGGGTATCCCGATAATTACCCTCCACGTGTTTTATTCTTCTTGAACTCCCGAACCTTGGGCTAGGTCGAATTGAATAAACAGATTTGCCCCGCTTTTTAGCTGATTTGAGCTTACTTGATTAGTTGGAGCCTAATACGTTCGAAATTGGTTAGGAATTGACTCATCATTTATCCATTGACGTTTCTTTCGAAACTTTGAATTTTTTTTTTCAACACACCAATGCGATATTTCGATGCTTGACATTATATATTCTAAAAAATTGAATACATCTATGTCATACAATGGGCTCCCTACTTATTGTTCACAAATAACTAAAGATATTTTTTATGAATTGGATATGATAATTTAATGAATTTTTTTTTCTTGCTTCATATTCAAATTCATTAATAATTTGAAATCCAATCTAATTTGAGTAACTTAATTTAACTAAATTTTAACAAATTACATCTAAATTTAAACTAAATTTATTCAAATAACCACTTAATTTTTATAATAGTAATACAAAAATATATAAATACGAAAAGTATATTTCGGTCCCGTAAGACTCTTCTTTCACATCACACAAGGGACCTGAACTCAGCAGTAGATAAGTGTTGTGGATGAACGTGTCGAGGAGGGATAAGGGGAAGACGTACGAGTGGTGACAGTCATATCCGCGTTGTTGAATTCAAGTCCTTGCCACCGTCCGCAGCTGCCGGAGCAAACATACCATATAATCTCTGCGACTAAACTCTCAACCCATTCAAAGGACGAGACAGAAGAATTAATTAAGCATTCAAAGGACTACTTTTTTTGGTAAACGCATTACTACTCCTCCTTCGCTTCCAAACAAAACAAAATCACATGAGGAAAAAAAAAAGAAAAAACAAGTCCCAGTCATTTGACAATAATAGATCCCAACATGAATAATTTAATTTTGATTGACATGATAAACATATTTTATTAACATTGTAAGAAATCATTTGATTGATTGATTTATTTATTTTTGTATGAATTACTATATAATTAAATATTTTTTTATTTTATTTTCTCTTGGACTTATGTCGATTAGATTTATAATTTTTAGGAGTTCTATGTGTGGTGACTTTAGTTGAAAGACAAGGAGAGATCATACCAAAAATTATCACTTATTAAGATCAAAATATATTTTTTTAAAGTGAAGGTATAATTTCTTAAAGTAATCATGACCGATCACAATTTTTTTTCTTTTTTTTTTGTTTGTGTTTTTTGATTCAACACTCAGGCGTGTCAGCTTCAAAGTGTATCGACTAATCTCCTTCCTAATTCAATCAAAGGTAAGTCATTCATGTCGGGACTAGGATCTTCATGAGAGATAAATTCCTTATGACCTAGCCTGAAGGGATTGACAAGATTTAAATTCAAGACATCTAGGTTTATAACTCGTCCTTGTTACCACTTAAATTATCTCTTAAGATTACGAAGCACGATCAACCGAAAAAGTTTTCTCATTTTTTGATGTGCCTAGATTGCATTCTAGCGTGATTTTCATGGAAAAAGTAGAAGGTGAAAAATATGGATATTGAAGGCTTTTAATATTGAATGTAAACCTAGTTATTTTCTTCATTTTTGACCCATTCAATTTTTATTTTCTTGTCAAACTCTCCGTCAATGTTCAAAGCCCTTCCATCAATCTTATAACATGAAAAATTCAAGTCATACATTTTGATGACTTGATGTGTATAAATATAGCATCTCTTTGCATTTTATTTATTCAACTTACTTTTATTTCATTCTTTGCTCAATACGCCAACAAGATGAAAGCTCCAAGTATTGTTTTAGCCATTGTGGCAATTGTTTTCCTTCTAAGCGTCAAACCATATCAAGCCTGCAGATTGCTAGATGGAGAAGAAGGTGATTGGTTAAAAAACAAAAATCTCGTGGTACAGTCTCTGCAGTCGGGAGGTCCAAATGGGTGCACCTACATCCCCACGCCTGGTGGTACTCCTTGCAAGCTCAACAATAAGAACTTTGTGCGTCACACCATGTCTCCTCCTCCAGCATACCCACAACTCATGGTTCCAAGTGGTGCGGCCACTGGTCGTAAATGAAGGCCGACGGTGACCATTAACAACATAACAATACTTAAGAAGTCATAACAGTAAAGTAACTTGTGAGGTTAAGGAAAGCATAAGCCGACCAAACTCTTTGTTTTTTAATTTACATATGTTTATATTTAATTTGTGTATTGCATATAATAGGATGATAGATTGACAAAAAGAGAATAAGAGGATTCTCTCTTTGTAATTTGTATACTTATTGAAGACAAATATATAAAGCTTAAAGTGAACAATAAGTCTTTGCTCATTATCTACTCACAAATATTATTTTTGAAATTCTTGAAATTCAAATAATTTGGAAGCAACTTAGTCTTTTGTTTAGTTTTATATCAACTATAAATTTTTTCTTGTAGATCCAAACAAAAATATGCATCAACTAATTTTTCAAGATTACATCCTTAATGTACGCAGGACAAAATCAATCTTCATACCATGTCGCACATACACGTCAAATGAGTCTACTTTAACATGAACGCCAACTTGATCATTAGATAACCAATGAGTTACTTTGATTGTTGCACAAGGATCGTCAATCTAACTCTAATTGTTCTACCATGATCATCAATCTAGCTCTGATACCATTTGTTGGTTTTGCACAACGGATAATTAATACTAATAGCATAAGTTAGAAGATACGATAAAGATTAAAAAAATAATGAAAATATGACACAAAGATATAACATGATTTGATACAACATATCTACCTTGGTACACAATACTTACATCCACGGACTAAAAACCTACATCGGTGTATTATTTACTAAAAAACTGGTCATTTGATGACTAATTAGATAATACTCAATCTCATTTATAGGGATAAAATATTGTCAACCAATACAATTTGAATACTGTCAGATCCAGTGTTTTCAATGATGATGCACAAATTAGTATTGCGAAAAATCAACAGTCGAGTATATCAAGAGACACAATTAATAAATAGTAAATAGACAATCAATGGCAAAACAATAAATAAAGGAATCAACACCAAAATTTATAGTGGATCGGTCTGGGTGACCTACTCCACTCTTGGGAGCGGCAACAGTGACCGAAGATCTTTATTGATGAATAATGTCACCGGGAGAGTAACTCGGGGAGTATTACAATGCTTTTAGGAGAGAGAGAGAGACAGAAGTGATGGGTGTAGGGGTCTCAAGGTCATGTCAATGTATCTCCCCTTGTGGAGAGAGCTTACATTACATAGGTTTAGTATGACGGTGAGGCGATGACGTGAGAGAGAGGACTTATACTATTTTGGTAAGTTCAATCAAGATAAGATTAGATCTCCTTGCATATCCCAATTTTCTCTCTCTCGTGCTCCTATTCAGTCGGAGGAGGATCTTGGGCTTGGACTTGAGTTGGTGGGTGTTGTACTTGAATTGGAGTGACAGAGTCAAGAGAGCAAAGGAGTCCACGAGGTTGCGCAGGAGAAGGAGCAAGGGACAAAGGAGGGAAGGATCCCCTTTGGGGTGTTCCCCTTGGACTCCTCTTTGACTTTGACTTCTCTTGACTTGTTAACTTGGGCTCTAAGGTGTCATCGGCCTTTCTTGATTAATTGGGCCTAGCCCAGTTAATTTTGAGCTCAAAAAGTGTAGCTCTCTCACGAGCAATCCTCAAACTCTGTCTTCGCTCTCGTGCAAGCAGCCTACTTCTCTCTCCAAGTAATTATGCTAGATATTTTAATGTTTTGAGTAACATTATTTTTGTCATCTCTAGGCATGCTTTTGAAACTAAGGCTGTCTGGGACTATATTGGATTGAATGTCAACAATTGGGTCTCAACCTTTTTGTGCCCGTCTGACACGGCCGCCTCGTTGCCATAGCTCTCCAACGCTTAACACCTAGCGCAAACAAGGACTGACTGTGCCAAGTACCCCCATGGCTAACTGTGCCATGCCCAACGCCTCACCAAGCTCACCCAGCGCAGCAGCTTTTCCTGCGTAGCCAGCTAGCGCAGTAGCTCCTCCTGTGCAGCGTAGCAACCCCTCCTGTGTGCCCAGACAATGCAACTACTCTCCTGCGCGCACAGCCAACTCGCCTACCAACACCAGGCTCGTCTTCCGACACCCAAGCCCAATGCCCAGGCTGCTTACCTCACCTCTATAGCGCTAGCCCCAGTTGCGCTCAAAGCTCGCCTCCTCTATGTGCCCTAACGGTGCTCACCCCAACACACCCGCCTCCCTGGTGTCCTCCCTCAGCTCGCCTAATTGCTTGCCCAGCTGCTTGCCCTCCTAAGCATCGCCAACACTGTCAGGCCCCACAGTGACCCCTTGTCTTACCAGCTCCCTGTAAAGCACAAGCCTTGCCATCTCCTTCGGTCACACCCTAGAATCCAAAAGAAAATAAAAGTAGGAGTAAATGAAAGAGTTTATATAGCAAAAGAAAAAATCACCAATATTTTTTTTTAATTCTTCTAACCTTGATGAATGCTAACTACTGTTATTATGCATCTTAATGTTGCATATATGTAGTTCAATTTCTGAAGTCACATTACTTAGTAACTCTTTGTATCTACAGTTTTCATACCCAAAACAAAATGTCCTGCTTCACACAATGCGACAACACAGTGTCACATCAATTCTAGTTGGCCTAGACATTACTCTAATTGTCACACTGTGACAAACAATGTGTTACAACATTATCTAATTGCATGCTGACATAAGTGCTAATTGATTGGACACTATTTTACATGTAATAATGTGACAACAAGGTGTGACAACGTTGTCAGATTGTTTTGGAACACACAATAAAAATTGTTGTCCCATTGTCACAACAAATTGTCACATAAATTGAAATGGGATTAGACACTATTTTGTATGTACGAGTTTGACAACATGGTGTGACATCATTGTTTCATTGCTTAGACACAAAATACATTGGTGCACATAGTGTGACATCGATTCAATGACATTTTAACCAATAATTGAATTTTTATAATTTGACAACAAAGTGTGACAAGCATTTCTTGATCCCTTGAAGACCAATCACAATGTCTTTCAATAAAAACTAAGTTAAAATAAACATTAATCATAATATTAATAATCTGTAAGCATAAAATTGTTTATGACTTAGATAGAACTGGGCCATATCGTGGAACAATCAAAAAATGGTTTTCACCGTCAATTTCAATCTAATATTAACCATCAATAGAAATTTTATAGGGACAATTGGAATAAATAAGATTCATGGTATTCTTTTTCCTAATATTGATTGCCTAGAATTTGAATAGAAAATAGATCCATTGATAAAAAAACATTCTTTGCAAAAAATTTTCATTTCTCAAGTTTAATTACTAAATTTACTAGAGAATCAAGATCGAGTTTCAATTGGAAAATATTTTCTTTCTTTTCAAAACAAGAATAAAGACGAATTGATTCCGAAAAAGGAACAAAATTTTTAAAATTTTTGTTCAATACAATTATAATTGATCCTAATGATCAAAAAATTAGAAAAAACTCTATTGGAATAGATGAAATCAGTAAAAAAAATTCCTCGATTGTCATACAAATTAATAACTGATTTGGAACAATAATATAGAGAAGAAGAAGATATACGTTTAAAATTCAAACATACTGATCTATTAAAATAAGAAACTGTTGATATAATAAAATCAAATCCCATAAAAAAGGTAACTGTCTAAATAAACTGTCCACAAATTATAGAAAAAGGTATTTAGTTAAAAAATATTAAAAAAACAGTCAATGTATATCTATACACAACATATTTACAATTAGTAAAACTTAACGACAAATGATTTTATGCATGGTACTTTGTCATAAATAAGTAGTTTATAGGGTACCTTCTCACAATTTTCCCATGAAAAAATGGGTGGATGAAAAATGGTGAATGAAAAATAGAATAGAAAATAAATTTTTCATTCATTTAGTTAAAGAGGGAAAACATATGGGAAAGAAAAGGGGAAGGAATGCTGATCAATTTTCACCTGCCACTTTGTTTTTTCCATAACAAATAAAATAATAAAAAATTTAATCCTCATATTTTTCTATTCATTCTACCAAAGAAGGAGGGAAAGTAATTCCTTCTTTTAAGAAAATATTTTCTTTTTTGTTTTCCATCCATCATATTTCTCATTCCTCCTACCAAACATAAATTAAATACAAAAGAAAATTTCATAAATTTGTCATTTCCAAAATAGGATTTTTTTGGCTGATTATGTGTGGTTTAATTAAGTTTCTATAACTATCGACTATCTTACTGTCAAAAAATTGGATGTTTTATCAAAGAATCAATGTCGTCGTAGTGCTATCAAATCACACAATTTATCGCATAAAAGAATAGTTCTGAGCACTATTGATTGGACCATAGAGGTAAAACTCTCCTGATTCAACGCTACTCACTTTTGGGGGTGTCACATACCCTGTAGACAACAAGGGGCCGTTTGTTTTGAATATTAGAGTGGTATAAGGAGATGATATTAGGAAAATAGTACGTGAGATCCATCTTATACGTTGTTTGTTCGGTATTTTATAGTTAGTACTATTTTCTGGGTCGTAGTACCGACCCGCTATGAACAGTAGTTATAATGCCTTGTAGAAGGTCTTAATGAATACCACCTAGGAGTGATATTATATTCTTAGTATAGGTATTATAAACTAAAAAAACCGAAATGCCCTTCGATACAATTCCCATATAAAAGCCTAGACGTAATTTTGACTTTTTAAAGGTTAAAATTATCTTTTACATTAGTTAGTCGCAATTATTGATTTTTTTAAGTAGGTATTACATAGATAATATTTGTGATAAACAAACAAGGAGAAAGATAAGATTATAGTTTAACACCGGGTATAATATACTATTGGATTAAAGTGGAATGTATATAAAACCTTATACCACCTAAATTTTATACTCGAAACAAATATGCCCCAATAGTAATAGACATCCGTTTGACGGAGTTGGCTTCAATACCGAAAAGGTAAAAATCGGTACGATACCGAAAAATTAAAAGAACTGTATGCTCGCTATTTGTACACTCCAAAACTCATAAAAACCTATAACCGATTTCACCGGTATATACTTTAAAAAATTTAAAATGATAATTATTTATTATATTTAAACATAAAATAAAAATATAAGAAATATTTTACAATAGTTGGGGTTATTGAGTGAACATGAACATAAACCCCCTATGCACTTTAAAAAATTTAAACATATGAACCCCCTATACACTTTAGAAATAAGTGATAATAGAAATTAAAATGATAATTATTTTTTATATTTAAACATGAAATAAAAATATAACAAAAAATTTACAATAGTTGGGGTTATTGAGTGAACATGAACATGAACCTCCTATGCACTTTAAAAATTTAAACATAAACCCCCTATACACCTTAAAAATAAGTGATAATAGAAATTAAAATGATAATTATATATTATATTTAAATATGAAATAAAAATATAACAAAAAATTACAATAGTTGGGGTTATTGAGTGAACATGAACATGAACATGAACATGAACCCTATAAACTTTAAAAATAAGTGATAATAGAAATTAAAATGATAATTATTTATTATATTTAAACATGAAATAAAAATATAACAAAAAATTTACAATAGTTGCGGTTATTGAGTGAAATTAAATTTACATTTTAGATTAAGTTAAAAATAATAGAAATTAAGTTCACCACTAAATAAATTAGAACAAAGTTATCATATTTGGGTATACTTTTTTTCGTTAAATTAAAATAGGCAAAAAAATTTGGGATAATATGAAACTAATTACATAGTTCAGGGTGTAATATAAAAATATGAGGAAAAATTTGAAAAATAGTGATAATTTAGGGTTATAAGTTTAATTTAATGTTAACAAAAGGCAACTTGATCGCTGGATCTCCCAATTAGTTTGCAAATAGCGATCAACAAGCGATCAAGCCACAAGAGACGATCAAACTTGAAACTGAACGCTACAACAAGTGATCAAACTTGAACCCCGACCTGATTGTATATCCAAAACCCCAAATCAGGTGAGGGCTTCAAAATTTGGTGCCCTAATCGTCTCGAAATACCCTATATCGTGCTTCTCCGTCAAGAAGAGAGAGAGAAAGGTGCTTGCAACTTGGGGGTTCGACTACATAATTGTCTCTCGTGGTTGTCTAACTTGCGCGTGGGGTGTATACTGTATAGTGATTGTCACGAGAATTCTGCTCTTCTACAGTAATTTTCTTTTCTTTTCTTTGTGAGTGATGGTTCAAAAGTAATGCAATCCTATCTTCCTCACATCTCCATCAATTGTTATTGCTCAAAAATAATAGATAATCTTTCATATTATTGGTTTTTTTTTTTTTTGACTAAATTTTTTTATTGTTACAACAGAGTATAATGACCAAGAAGTATAGGCCAATAGTTGTGGATACAAAAAATGAAGAGGAAGAAGAGCAATAATGATCCTCCCTCTGGTCCCTTCTCGAAGAAGAAATGTAATCTTCCTCCCTCCATTGATCCGTCCTCAAGAGTTAGTCCCACCTCCACCAATCCAATTGATCTCACTGTTGCTGTGACACCCCTAAAAACAAGGGTCCCTTTGACAACCCGTCAACCCGCGGAAATGCCCGTGAATGTCACTTGATTCGACATCACGTTAATATTATTCGGCTACCCAAAATCTTACATCACACTTAACACCCGTGTTCCATTAATCATTTAATCCTATTGAGGTTCAATGTACCCCAATATATCTCCATTTAAGTCCATTTGTATCATTGGAACCAAAGAATGCATAGCCCAAGGCATTGGAAGAAAAATAACAAAAAATTCAAAATCTACCAAAGCGTATCGGTACACATACTGGTACGTGTGCCTTACTGGACCTCGCCGTACCGGTACACTGTGTCCTTTGGTCCTCGTCGTACCGATACGCATGCCGGTACGTTGAGCCCATTTTTCCCTATTTTTCCTGTTTTTCATTTTAAATCCATTCCAAAGCTCACTTTTCTCATCCAAAACATACTTAACAATGTTTTTCACATGAAAAGTGAATATATACAAGGTCCATACAATTTTATATTACAATCTATTCCACACGATTTCATTAATTTACATGAAATTGCATACCAAAACTAAAATTTTCACAATAATGTTACAAAACTCAATATTTACACAAAATGTGTTATACAAGTCACAAGTCGGCTCTCTTCATCCTTGAGGTCCCGTATGAGGCTTTTCCATCGGCGTATACCCCGCACCTGAAATATTTTCCTGTATAGGGTGAGCTACGCCCAGTAAAATATTTCCTATAGAGGCTACTCACCAACGTAAGTGCATATGCAATGTTCATATGCAAAATTTCACAAACAACAACCATTCCAATTAAGACTAATCAATCTATGTTGAAATCTAACATGCCGTGCCATAATATGAGATAATAACCATTCATGCAATTCAACCCGAGCTCTCATCGGCTCCTTTCTCCCATACAATGTCATGAGTATTAAGACTGGTTTTTTCAACCTCTGTCATTGGTCTCACTCATCCAATGACCATTTTAAGATTTTCCCAGGGTCTTTGTAAGGGTGGATGTTTATGGACTCACACCAAGGATCACCCAACCCACACGGAATTTATGAACTTCCACCGAGGGTTTCGCGTACACCCACACACTTCATGGACTGTACCAAGGGAGTGCGTATCCCATCACTGGGTCTTGCACCCGAGGGATCTTCTAGCCCTTCTTGCTAACCTCAACCCTAATCACCATTTAATCTGTGAGACTCGGCCAAGTCTTCGACTAAGCTTACTCGAGCCCACCAGTTATCCATCGAGCATAGTGTTGACAAACAACCATGCACACACACACACACCCATACATGCGATGTCTTCGTGCATATGCAATGAAATGCACCATTGTTATTCAATTGTTATACCCACATGTAATGAATGTCATATGAGCAACTATAACATATATATTATCATAATTTCATGGTCATTTATATCATAAGCATATAATAGCCAAATTTCATCTCAATGTTAATATATAAAAAAAAACATATATCAACATGTTCATATCCAATCTAATCCATAAACATGTTATTTATTTTATGCAAATAACACACTTAATTTTCAAAGCATAAATTCAACACATGGCATGTCCACATAATACGAATTGTTCATGAATCATTTTAGGGCAAATTCACATAAACCCAAGGTACGAAATTTCATGGAATTACACACGCAATCACCACATGTATCAATTCCAAGCTAGGAATTCATTTGTTAAACCTTTTTCATACTCATTTCATCAATTTCATCTATAGGCAAGTGATGTATATATATATATCCACCCACCCATTACATACAACACCCTAGGTTGTAAAATAAACCCAAGTAGGAAGGAACCTCACTTCTTGAAGCGTAAGGAATGATCATAGGAAGTCCCAAGAACCCACTTCAAGCCCAAATTCCAAACTTCTAAAAATTCCGTACCTTGATCTTTGGTAAAACCCATCGTTTTTGGTGTGATCGTGTAGCTCTCGGCGAGAGGAGCAACTTTAATTCTTGACCCGTGTGGATTTGAGCTCCGTAGCTTCCTAGATCGTAGAGAGGTGGATAACTTTTCTTTTCCATCTCTTCTTTTCTCACATTAAAATCGGCTGAAGAATGGGGGTGAAATCTGATTTTTTGCCCCCTATTTATAGTCCCTAAACTCTTGGCCCACAAAACGCCACACGACCCTATTTTCTTCGGGTCCATTTTTGCCCGAAACGATTAAATTCCGTATCGGTTCATGTTCAAAATATTTTTTTTTTAACTTACCTTAAATAATTTTTCAACTTTTAAAATTTTATCAAAAATCTCGTTTTTGGGTCACCCGAGACTCGACTGTCTCGTAAAACGCAAAAAATTCAACTATCTCAAAATTCGATGAAATTTGACAGGGTAGTGAGATTTCGCGAGACGAATCCAACGGTGAGATCCGTTTCGTCATCCGAGATCTAGAAATATTCAGGTTTACAACCCGTATCGTAGTGACAAATTACCATTTTGCTCTTGCTATAAAAAGTTTAAATTCACCCCAATCCGGCAAGTATATCCAACCCTAATCCAGCAAGTTCATCCAATAAAGACATATCTTTCTTCAATGATAATTGAAAACTTCGGTATGATAATTGCTTTTATAATAGGCCTTTGTTATTGGAGAGTGGTGTTTTACTGGATCAATTAAAAGATGTAGAATTTGATGTTATTTTTGCTCTTCATCAATGAAATTCTGCAGTTGATATCAAGAAGATGGATAAAACATATAATACATTGATGAATATATTTTATTCTAACATGCATGATATTGATAAAGGTGATCACAAGTTTAAGTCCCTTGTGAGGAAGATAAGTTTTGAAGTAACCCCAAATTTAGTTTCAAAAATATTGGGAGTTCGCCGACTCTTCGTTTATAACGATACACTTACTTATCTATTCAATAATTTTAAGCATATACCTAAGTTAGAAGATGTTTATGCAGAAATTGAGGATATAACTAATAATTTTAGTTAGAGTGTTGACAATCCATTATTTTTTTAGTAATACCTGACTCCCAAATATAGGATGTTAAACCTTATAGTGGGGTACAATATTTGTCCAATTGGACATAATACTGATTTTGGACTTGATCGAGCTCATCTCCTGTATGCCATTGGAACAGGTACATGTATAGATCTATCTTATTTAATAATTGATGAAATTATTTCGGTACACGGTACGAAGGATAGGCAGAAATGTCTCCTATTCCCAATTTTGATTTCAAAGATTATGGAGGATTGTGAAGTTGTGATTCACTTAAGCGATGCTTATTTCACTCCCATGAATCCAATTTATGGTGGGACAATAAAAAAGAGTTTGAGGTAAGGGAAGAATAAGAAAACTCAGCCACAACAGCCACAAGTTGAAATCCAGAATGAAGTTGCACCTGAGGATAATATTGCAGCCCAAGATGTCCCCAATTCTTCTATAGGTGGTTTGCCTCCATTGAATGATCGATTGTCCTTATTTGTAGCTTTGCTAGTACGAATGGGCAAAAAGACTATCGCTTAATCTTAGTTTTAATAAATGACGATGATTTTATAATCTTTTGAAGCGTTCACAGGGATAAAAATAATTATGCAACTCCATCTT
Organism: Ilex paraguariensis; assembly: GCA_963454935.2. Taxonomy (NCBI): domain Eukaryota; kingdom Viridiplantae; phylum Streptophyta; class Magnoliopsida; order Aquifoliales; family Aquifoliaceae; genus Ilex; species Ilex paraguariensis. Next base: position 955,795 of record CAUOFW020001059.1, on the reverse strand, counting down.
CTTATTCGTCTATGTGTTTTTTTTATGAAAGCGTAAGACTTAGTGGTGGGTAGCCGATAAAAAGTGTTAGACTTGATCAACGGTGGAAGTTCTTCATTATATATCAACCGTTCAATTTATTTTTTTGGTACCATATCAAAAAGTGAGTGTTGGTACCATAATCGAACCCTTGACATCCTATCTCACAAAGTAACTTGACGATCGAACCACTCGCGAGGCGAATATTGCCTTGGGGGCCAAGGTTCTGACTTGAACAAGATAGGTATGGCAGATGGGACGGGACTCTTCATGGTTAGGCCACTTAACGAACGAATCTTTGACTCATCCGAATCCAACGTTGGAAGTTCGTTCCGAATTGATTTGATAATTGGACGAATTTTATTTTTGTGCTTCACATTAAAATTTGATTAACAATTTGAATAACTTAATTTAACTAAATTTCAACTATTTCCAAATAATCACTTTATTTTTTAATATTATTACAAAAAATATATAAATATTTCGGTTCGATTCAGATTGGATATACAAATGCTTTCTCCATATATATCTTTATAGTACAAGATAAACGGAAAAAATAACTTAGAACCAAACAAAACCTAAAATAAAATCTGATGGTGAAAGAAACAGTGAGTGAGAGGGTATTGTGTAATGGACAATTGTGTGTGTCGGTTGTGAAATCTACGAGGGTAAAGAAAATAGAAAAGAGTTTGAGTGGTTCACCAAGTTGAATAGCTAGATTTGTCTACTGTCAATAGAATCTTTTGCTCTAGTGTTCGTTGTATTGATTTTGATGGGTCTCGTCCAGACTAGACTCAAATCACAGATGTAAATTAGATCTAGATCACAGATGCAAATTAACAAAGGCTCATTCACAATTTCAGTTGGATCAAGTCCACCATCTTGAAAGACCCAGTCTATTACTAGCACACGTGGAGATCTCCTTTTTAGAAATGAGAATCAGTGAAATACAGTTATCAGGAGGTGCACATCGCCAATTTCACGGAATCAATTCACCCATTACAGAAACATGAGCTTCTAGAAAGATTGAGGTGGCATCTTGAGGAGATGGCTTGCTACACAAGATAGGTTTTCTTTGTCGAGCTCTTCCTCTTCTCCCAGTTGCTAGGTGCGAGTCGGCTTCAGGTATGCCGAATTGCTCTAGTATCACTTGGTGATGTGAAATGGGTTAATTGGCACTGGATGGACCAAGTTGTGTCCATGTGGCTTAGGCCCATAGCCTTAGTGAAATGGGCTCAAGCATAATTTATGGTATCATCAAAATTGAAAATAGATAATTAGGCTAGTGTCCATCCTTTAGTGTGTAAATCAATTTTAATCATGCTGGGTTTTCAATTTAGAAAAAAGTCCTCCAACATTTAAAAAAACTTATATGCGGTCCTTGGTTGGGCACTACTGTAGGGCGATTAAATAGCTAATGTGTTATGGTTATCCATTTCGTCCTCATCACATGATTTTAGTCTACATTACAATTAATTTCCTTTTTATGCATTTTTTATTGAGGATTTTGTGGTGTTTGTATAGCAGTTTTGAATTTCAAAATTTTGAACTAAGCAATTTGGAATATAATGGTGGTGTATCCTAAGCGTAGACTTGGTGGGTATGTAAATTTGATCGTAACAGTTAAATTATATGTATTTATGTACCTGCAATAGTGTATATGTATATTTTTCTTAATTAAATAATAATGTATCTATTTCATGGATGTATATATTTGTATAATGTACCTTAGTGATCATGTATGTTGTTCATCTTATATGATATTATTTTATACCTATGTTTAAAATGTATATATTAATTGCTTATCTGGTGTGTATCTTCATGCACTTTGTTGTGTGTCTAATAATGAATGTTTTTTGTGAGTGTAATTACCTTTCATATTCAATTATTAGTTTTGCTGAGGATAAATATATAACGATTGTTGAAAAATTTTTGCTTTTCCGTTTATGTACATATTTTCCCATTTATGTGCCTACGCACTAGAACAATCCATTGTGTTGAATGGAAGACATAGTGGATTGTGCTAATGTGTAGGTACATTCACAATGTATCTACTTATGATAGAGTTTTGAGACGGTACCTGTACAACTGATGGTTTTCAAATGTACACAATATATACATTATTGAATGAGAGAAAGGGTAAGGGAGGTTTTTTGTTATTTTCTATTTTTTTTAATGTTAACGGATTATGATTTTGGATGAAAATTCTATAATTTACGCACATTTTTTTTGAATCTTAAATGGCGTAATGGTCGGTTAGACTTGGTTTCTACGTCATCGAGATACATAGCACAAAAATTCATGCACTCCTTCATCAAGTAACCTTTAGCTATTGAGCTTTCAGAATGAGCTCGATTGCGCACATATTATTTTAGAGTAAGAAGATACCTATAAACATATAAGTGCATAAAAATATCCATCCATGCAAAATGGATAATATATTTTGATAATATTCGTATTACACATTTTGCATAAATAAGAAACACATATCTTTCAATGGGGTACATCCATCTAAACTGCACTGGTCCAGCTATCAATGCTTCCTCAGCTAGATGTACAGGCAAGTGCTCCATTATGTCAAAAAATCCCGGTGGAAAATTTTTCGCTAGATGACAAAGTGATACCATAATCCGATCTTGAATATATTCTAAGTCAGTTGCAGTATTCATCTTCGAACACAATTGTCTAAAGAAATTACTCAATTCGATCAATGGTTCAACCACATTCTTAGGCATTGATTTTCAGATTGGTAGAGGCAGTAGTTGTTGCATCAAAATATAACTATTATGACTCTTAAGACACCAAATACTACACTCTTTCATGTGCACGCATCGCGAATATTAGATGCATATCCGTCAGACACCTTGACTCCTTTCAACACTTTACAAAATATCTGTTTGTCATCCTTACTCAAAGTAAATTTTGCTGGAGGTAAGTACTATTTACCAAATCCTCTAGTTTGGAGATACAATGGTCTTCTAATGTTCATTTCTTGTAAGTCACGCCGAGCATTCAGATTGTCCTTGGTTTTCCCAATAACCCCCAATAATGTCCACAATATATTATCGCAAAAATTCTTCTCTATATGCATTACGTCAAGATTGTGTCTAATTAGATTATGCTCCTAGTACGGCAATTCAAAGAAGATACTCTTTTTCTTCCAATTATGTTTTTTCGCCCCATTTTTTACCCTCTCTACCTCTCTCCTCTTCCTTTCCTTAAGGTCATCATACTTATATTCTGTCAAGATATCTTTCGATTGTATCTATAACAATATATGAGTTTCAAATAACGTAGTAGGCTTGCGACCATGTTCTCGTCTCCCATCAAAAGACATTTTATCCTTTTGAAATTTGTGTTGCCTAGGTAAAAATCAGCGATAACCAATGTAACAAAACTTTCTACCATGAGTCAACCAATTAGATCGAGCATTCGTGTTGCAAATTGGGCAAGCATATTCACCTTTTGTATTCTACCCCGACAAGTTAGCATATGCAGGAAAATTATTAATTGTCCATAGTAAGGCCGCGTGTAACTGAAACATGTTACCGCTTGAGGCATCAAAGTTTGCACACCATCCTCCCACAACTCTTTTAATTCCTCAATTAGAGGTTGCAAGTAGACATCAATCTTATTACCAGCCCTTTTTGGTCCATCAATAAGCACATAAAGAATAAAAAATAGTTGTTTCATGCACATCCATGGCGGTAAGTTATATGGCATCAATATGACAGGCCAAGTGCTATGAACTATATTCATCGATCTGCAAGGATTGAATCCATCGGATGCCAGCCCAAGCCTAACATTGCGACTATCACTAGCAAAAATTGAGTATCGTTTGTCAAAAGTCTTCCATGCAAGAGAGTTAGCCGAATGCCTGAATACACCGTCATCAATCTGTCATTCTAAATGCCATCTCATATGCGAAGCAATTTTTGATGACATGAAGAGCCTCTGTAGCCTTGGCTTCAAAGGAAAACACCTCACTTGTTTTGCAGTTATTGGTTTACTACCATTGAAAGCATCATTTGTTTCACCTTCATGTTGTTTCCATCTAGAAGTATTGCATATCGAGCATTTATCCATCTTTTCCTCCTCATTTTTGAACAACATGCAACTGCTTGGACATGCATCCCACGTCTTATACGTGAACCCCAAGTCGTTGATTACCTTTTTGGCTTTGTAGTATGAACTTGCCAATTTCACCCCAATGGGAAAAACCTCGTTCAGTAACACAAGAAACATTGTAATAGACTTATCCGTCCATCCATAGAGCGCCTTTATATGCAATAATCGCACAAGAAATGACAATGTCGTGAATTTCTCACACCCCGGATATAATTCTCTTTCCGCATCTTGTAGAAGTTTGAACAACTTCGCAGTGGGTTCATTCGTGCCACGTGGGGGATCATTTGTAGGTAGTTCAAGATTTTCAACACTGATATCTACATTTTGAACTCCAATAGCTTCGTGTATAATTCCAATTTTATCATCCCCAATATTTGAATCATCTAAGGTTTCATTTTCTTGGTTACCATGTCTCGAAACATAAGCTTTCCCATGTTTAGTCAAATTCTTGTACTTCCTTGAAAAGCCATTTATAATAAGATGTTCTCGCACAACCTCTCGTTTAACAAAATAATGATTTAAACATAACCTGCACGGACAATAAATCATTGCATCTTCCGCTTGATCGGTGTATGCAAACTTGAGAAATTTCTCAACCCCTCTAAAGTATGCACTTGAAAGCCTTTCTGTTGAATCAATCCAACTCTTATCCATATTTCTATTATCGTTAGCTGTTTCATACATCCACATGAAGGTAACTTAGTTATCACATAAACTAAATTTAATGAATGCAGTAGAATTAAAGATAGTAAGATGCACATGTGACTAAAAAATGGATGAATTTATCAATAAATTACAAACCCAATTTAATTGAAATTGATGGAGTGGGAATGGGTGGATTTTGGATGAGGTTTCTGATTGGCTTACACCTCAATTGCAGTATGAGATTCTGAACTCTGGTGTGGTTTTATCAGAAAAGGCTGATAAGAGAGTATGGAGGCATACCAGCTCAGGGTTGTTTTCTGTTAAATCTGCCTGGGAATTGGTGAGGAGGAAAGGTGTGCAGAGTGAAGTAGCAAAAGGTATATGGGATCAGGAAATCTTTCCTAGTGCAAAGTTGAGTACTTGGAAGATCTTTAGAAATGCTTTGACTATGGATGTTAGAGTGCAGAATGTGGGTGTGTCTTTGGCCAGCAGGTGTAGTCTTTGCTGTGAGAATGAGGAGAATGTAGCTCATTTATTTGTTGAGTGTTCTTTTGCTCAAGCTGTGTGGAAAAGGGTATCTGCTATTATGGGATTTGTGATTCTGCCAGGTGAATCTCCTATTTGTAGGCTTGTGAGATTGATGAGGTGTTTTAAAGCTCATTCTATGAGTCATGCTCTGATTAGAGGTGCATTATCTCCTTTATGATCTGGCCTGGGCAGATTGACTTGGTGTTGCAGGACCTGTTGCTTGGCAGTAGGTGTTATATTTCTTTTTGCGGGGATGGTTTCATGTTGATACTCTATTGGGGTACTGAGGTGTGGTTCATGATTGCCATGGAGGATGACTTAGTTTGTGGATTGATTTACTGGTCTGTGTGTGGGCAGAGGTTCTGGTCTAGTGGTTTTGCTGTAATTTCATTTAAAGAATGTGTACAGAGAGGCTAACATAGTTCCTGATTTTTTGGCCTCATTTGCAGTTCAAACTGGAGTTTTCACTATTTTTTCTATCAGTGGCATTATGCCTTTGACTGGAAGATTACTGTTACTCCAGGACCAGTCCAGTATGCCAATTGCAAGGATGAAAAGGATGTTAATGTGTGATCCAAGAGCCAGAAGTTGAGGTGATGAGTTGCAGGCTATACAGAAGGAAATATGGCAGTTTTCTGGTTTTGTTTAAACAGTTTCCTGTTTTCTGTTTTTTGTTAAAACAGTTTACTGTTTTGTGTTTTTTGTTAAAACAGTTTATGTTTTTTGCTTATTGTAATTTTGAGATTCAATCAATAAAGTTTATAAGCATCGATAAAATATAACACATTGATCAACAAGGATGCAAACATAACCATTTCATGAGGTCCTGGAAATCCTCAAATGTCAATTATTCAATTCAGCTAAAAATATCAATCACCAATAAGGGAACAAATTGAGATTTAATTTAATTCAATTCAGAATTTTAAGTAATTCTGTTGGGTACTGGTTTCAACTATCCACTTCATAACGGATAAACTGCAATCATGAGGTCAAGTGTCATCAACAAATTCCCCTCCAATGATCCTATAGCATCATCTTAAACACTTGTTATGTATGTATCTTTCAAGTGAGGCACTTAAGAAAACAGCTAGCTTCTAGATCAGGGGCTGCGACCCCAGTTATCTCAAGGCTTCAGATTAGGTATTAACCAGCAAATTAAGTACCCACCATCATATAGGACCTACAAACATGCTGACTGGCTATCCCATCACAAAATCTATGCATGAAACAGACCCATCACTTATGAATCAATAGGATTAAACACAAGCAAGTCATTGTTTCAGTTCTCTCTTTCTCTCTCTATCAACAGCAACAAGAAATAAAGCAAAGTAGTGCTAAGAATTTCTTTATATTATAAAGAATCATACAAAGAAGGAAAAACATATTGGGAAAAAAAAACAAGACCCAGAACGAAAATCATATCTTGTATCATTAAAGTCAAGACCCATAACGAAAATATGGGAAAAACATTCTGCATTTTGGACTATGTATTTCCCATTTTACCTGCCTACGACCACCATTTTCCTTTTAAAAAAAAATAGAGATTGGGAGAAGAAGGGATTCGCCGAGAGTGGAGAGAGAGAGACAAAGAGTTACCTGGGTGAGGGAGGCTAACAAATTTAACACCAAAATTTAACAAATTATCATGAAACTAAATCCAATTAAATCAACACCTAATTCCAATTAAATAAACTCAACACCAAAAATTAAGAGAGGTAATCAATTTGTGTGTGTGTGCTTTGTGAGAGAGGAGATAGGGGCTATGAATGGTTGTTGGATGTGGCAGCTGGTGCAAAAGCGAAAGGGGGCAGAAGAGTAGTAGAGGATGAAAGAGAGATACCTCAGGATCGTTCTCTTTCTTCTTGTTCTTGTCCTGGTCTTTCTTTGGCGAGGGAGAGACCTTGTGGACCTTCTAATACTTATTCTGCTCGACCATTGTTGGGCGGTTCATCGGATTTACTTTGATTTGGAGTGGCTGCTTTGACTTCGAGTTCTTGTTCTTGTTCTTGCTCGATTTTAGAGAGACAGAGGGAGCTAGAACCAGAGGGAGCGAGAGAGAGTGGAGAGTCGTATGTAGTTGGAGAAGGAGGAGGAGACGTGTGAAGAGAGGCGTTACGCGTTCGTTATGCGACTGATAATTAGACGAAGTAGGAAGTAATATGATAAATTACATCTACACCACTAAAATTTGTCACTAAAACACACAGATTCCCTCAGGTATGAAATATTACATTGACACCCTCTTAGTAACGACCGACTGCTGACAAAATTGATTGAATTAAGTGAGTTGGTTTTAATTATTTCTATAAGGGTATTTTGAGAATTAAAATTTTAAAATATGATAACATAATCAAAGTTTAACAGTGATTCAAACAGTTTTAAATGGTAGGAATCTATATGTTATATGCATAAAAACTTTGAGAGATGTTAATGTAATATGTTTTATTTACAAAGTTCAAGTAGTGTTAATGTAATTTACCCTTTTTTAATAATAAGTTGTATTAAAACTACAACATTGTTTTGGTTTAGACATTTGCAACAGGAAAAAAATCAATACAAAAAGAGAAAAGAATTTTAAAAAAATTTTAATTTTTGCCAGGGCAACGATTTCCTGATGTAAAAAAATATTTTTGTCACTGTAAATATTCCGTTGCAAAAAAAAGATGCGAAAACTCTAAATTCTTGATACACTGAATGCATCCACTATTAGTAAATGTAACTTAATGTACCTTCACAAATCCAATTAATGGGTATGTTAATTAGGAATAGTTCATTTTTTTAGTGTACTGTCTGACGATTTGTATTTTGGAGAAAAAAGTATATTATGATGACGTAGATTTTTAGAATAGGGCTTTTAATTACATGATGACATTGTCGTTATTTTTTACAATTTTAAAGAGCGTTAGCTATGACTATTATTTTGATTTTTTAACAGGGATCTAATTCAAAAATAAATTCACGATTGATTTTTTTTTTTGCAGTCCTAATGAATCTACGTACTGCCCTAAAAAAAAAACTCAATGGAATATTGGTATTCATTCCTTATTAGTTTCATGTGTCACAAAGTGCAACCACCATTTAGATGCTGGTCATTATTATTACTTTAATAGAGGACAATTTTCGTATTATTTATGATCATACAATTATGTTTCCGTCACAGATTGGTCAGCTGGCAATAAGACTCCGACAAAACGTAAAGTGAGAATAATTAATAATTATAAATTTTGTGTCTAATTTGTCAATAACTTCTTGCGTGTATTTTTTAAGGCGTGAGGTTCAGCTCAACTAAACTTTTTTGTCATGTAATCCAAATTAATTTTTCTCTCTTTTTATATGACAATATTACCCCGATATCTCACACTTCACCCAATCGAAATTGAACGAGAGTCATTGTCTTTCTCATGGATAAATCCAGCTCTTCTTCAATAGAAATCCTCCATCACCACTGACAATGAACTAAAAGAAGTAAACTTTATGACACTAAAAAAAATCCTTCTTTTCTTCCGTCTACAATATATAACAAAACACATATTCATAGAAAGAGAGAGTGACTGTTTTTAATTTACTATTTAAGTTCATTATCTTAAGTTCACTGTCTTTAATTCACAAAACTGTATCAATAAGATTATTCAAAATTAACTAATCTAAATAAAGATCATTCAAAAATTTCATAAAACAAAATCAAATCTCATTTAAATTTCATGTATCAAACAATCGATTCAGAGAAAGAGAGAGGGAGAGAGTGTCTTTAGTTGGTGGGTGGTGGTGGCGAATGGCAGTGGTGACGGCGGAATAATGAAGGCAGTTATAATAAATATAAGAATGGAATGTGGAAAAATTTTTAAATAATCTCTTCATTAATGATATTTTTGTCAATTACGTATTTTATGGACTTCTCGTCATAAAAATATTCAAGTTAGACATTTTGCCTTGACAGTACATGCTTTTGTACCTCTCACCAAATCTCCCAAACGTTAATGGCTCACGGGAAGATCTAAATGCTCGACAATCCATTGGCCGTAGGCCTTGGGCCTTTTTTGGGTAGGCACATCAGCCTGGCAAAATATAAAAAATTTCACTTGATTTTGAATTATTTACGTCAATACCATTTAAGAAGTCTATTTTTTTTCAGGAAGTCTATACATAGCGTCATAAATCTTTCATATCTCTTGACCATAAAAAAATATATTAAATTTTTAGAATTTTAGTTCAGTCAAATAGTATTCTTTTTTGGCCAGAGTTAGACTTTAAAACTTCAACTTATAATTTTATAATTCTATAAGAGTCTATTTAATATATAGTTATCAAATTGAAAACACGATTATGGCTTGGCTCACTAGTGGACAATTAGGGTCAGTCATATAGCCAGGTTAAGGGTTGCTCATTCATGGGATGAACTGCCCGTCTAACACGCACGAAGAAAAAAGAACCTTGGGGAAAGGATTGGTCTCTTCTTATAGCTTTTGGTTGGGGTTAGGCAACTACTGCAGGCCAAATTTTTGTTTATTTTTTTATTTAGTTGGATTCTCAGGGAATTGAGTTGTTAAATTTCATCAAATATTGCGCACAACCAGAGTTATTTACTGCAATATGACATTTTTTAAACTTGATTACCGATTTACGACTTTTTTAAAAATGGTGTTAATAATCCTATTTTTGTTTAAAAATAGAGTTAATAATCTTTATTTTAAATAAAAAATATGATCAGTGGTTACAGTGATCACAGATAAAAACCATGTTTACTAAACACACCTTTCAACTAAGCATAATTCAGTAATTTGCTTTTACTTAAAAGCATTTCATTGTTGCCCATTGACGTAGAACAAGTATTGTTGATTACTTGGAGCAGAGAGATTGCTGTGCGTCCAAGGCCCAAGAAAAGGCAAAAAGTGATAGTAAAGACAAAATGGCCTAAACACAAAATTGATTGAGATAAGTGGTATTTGATTTGAAACGGACGAACGATTAAAACTTATCGTTTTGTCATGAGTTCCTTCAGTTTTTGGTTGAATCCTATCATTTAGGCCCTTGAAACTTCATTTTTGTCATTTTTGAAAAGAGTTCAAGTATTAATAATAAATTATAAAAAATATTGAATTCAATGTCTTCAGTTGGGTTGGACTCTAAACAACATGTGTTGTTCTGTTAATTAGTTAGATTGCAATTTTTCGTTTTTAGTAATTTTCGTATAATTAGGAATTTTACCGTTATTATGGGAACGATTAGGGTTTGACCGTTCTTATATATATTCTTTTATGTAATATGAATTATTTATTAAATAATATACATTTTTCAGAGTTATTCTATTATTACTTTTCCAGTGGATTCAGAGTACCTTTGTTATATACACCTAGAATCGTAGTGTTTTTTTTGTTTCATTGTGTCACCCACAACAAATTTATATTTAGCTAACATTTTTTTTAATTTAAAAATGGACTTTTTGACTCCGCTTTCTAACAAAAGTGGAGTTGTTGACTTTGCTATTTTATAACAAAAACATAGTGAATGACCTTACTTTTAAAAAATGTCGTAGTTGGATAATTAAATTTTAAAATATTATAGATTGGTAATAAAATTTAAAATTATCTCATTGTGGTAAATAACTCCGCCCAACCCTTTCCTTACGCTAATTGCAAATCAGGAAACCTATAGACATACCTCATAAGCTAACTGTAGAAACTTTTTCGTGCTGACCTATGGACGTACCTCATGGAGGTTGAATTTGACTGTATGTAAGACTAGTCCAAGGAGCATCAGCAAAACATAATCTCTGCTACCAGAACTTGCAAGATATTCAAATGATCGAATTGAAAAATTAGCCACTCACGGACCACTGGCAAAACCCATTACTTCTTTTTTTATATAGTCATATTTACCATATTAAAAACGTGCTTCAATGGTTCATTCTATAACGGATTTTAAGATATAATTATATTATTTAAATTTAAAATGTTGATCTAATCAATCGCACCTACTGAATTGACGCATATTGTTCGAGAAAATATTTAAGGTAAATGTGTTAATATATACATGATCGTACTCATGTGACAACACCATTAAATATTAATTAAAAAACAAATAGATATATGAACCTCACAAATTTTAATAACTACCAACACATCATGTATCATGACAATCGACTGGAAGAGTTTTCTCGTGCCTAGAATGCTAGCATAATTTTCAACGAAAACGTATTCATTTAGAAGGTGAAGAAATATGCAAATTGAAGGCTTTTAGAATTGAATGTAAACCTAGTTATTTTCTTCATTTTTGACCCATTCAATTTTTTTTTTCTTGTCAAACCTCTCCGTCAATAGTCAAAACCCTCCCATCAATCTTATAACATGAAAAACTCAAGTCATACATTTAGATGACTTGATGTGTATAAATATAGCATCTCCTTGCATTTTATTTATTCACCGTACTTTTATTTCATTCTTTGCTTAATCAGCTAACAAGATGAAAGCTCGAAGTGTTGTTTTAGCCATTGTGGCTATTGTTTTCATTCTAAGCATCAAACCACACCAAGCCAGCAGATTGTTAGATGGAGAAGAAAAAGACTGGTTGAAAAACAAAAATCTTGTGTTACAGTCTCTACAGTCAAATGGGTGCACCTACATCCCCAAGCCTGGTACTCCTTGCATCAATAATAAGAACTTTGCACTTCATGCCACGTCTCCTCCTCCAACATACCCACACCTCATGGTTCCAAGTGGTGCGGCCACGATTGTAAATGAAGGCTGAGAGTGACCCTTAGCCACATCACAATACTTCAGAAGTCATAACAGTAAATGTAACTTGTAAAAGAAGAAGCATACCAAACTAATATTTTTGTAATTAACATATTTCTGTACTTAATTTGTGTGTATTGCATATATTAGGATGATAGATTGACAAAAAGAGAATAAGGGGATGGTCTTTTTGTAATTTGTATACATTATTAAAGGCAAATAAAAAGCTTAAAGTAAACATCAAGTCTTTGCTCATATTGCTGCTTACAAATATTATTTACGTGTTATTTGGTGACTAAACGAGATAAATTTTTCACTGTTGATAAATTACAAAGTTTGAATTTGTGACAAGGCTGCCATTCGTTTGTTGGTTATCCTACAAAACATAATTTAAAGCATCATTTTAAAAATAATGATAATTAACTTGAGATATAGGAAGAAGTACCTGATGATCAGTAGACATAGAGCATTAGAAAGCTTTGTTTACACCCATTTCGGCCTGGTGAATTAACAAAGGAGTACCAATGGGCCTTTGGTCTAATGATACTCTTTATCTTATGAAGGCTTTGCTTTCTTGAGGTCAAGGGCTCAAGTCTCCCTCCCTTTTCCCCTCCCAAAAAAAAAAAAAAAAAAAAATTAGCAAAGGAGTTGACAATATGCACTTTTCAGTTAATAATCTCCAGAAATATGTGTGTGCGCGCACCAAAAAATGTGAAAAATGGTCATACATAGGATCAACTGTGAAAAAAATTCTACTTCCAATTGCAAATCCTTGCCTTAAAGCTGATCAAGTCTAAAGTCAAGGTCAGAATATTTGGTCAGCAAATGTTAAAACTGTAGATGAAACCATTTGATGAACAAAAGCTTTCTCCATGTATATCTTGATAGTAAGATAAATGGGAAAAGGTAACTTTAGAACCAAACAACAACTAAAATAAAATTTGATAATGGTGGAAGAAAATAGTGAGTGAGGGGGTTTTGTGTGTAGGACAATTGTGTGTCGGTTGTGAAATGTACCAAGGTAAAAAAAATAAAAAATTAGACAAGAGTGTGAGTGGTTCACCAAGCTGAAAAGTTAGACTAGTCTATTGTCAATAGAGTCTCTTGCTCCGGTATTTGTTGTATTGCTTTGAAGAGGAAGAAGAGAGTAATTACAGAGAGTAAGGATCGATCCCATATCCGTAGGGCATCCCCTTTTATTTATATAAGGTTGATTTTTGTTTTCTTACTTGAAGGTGTGGTCCTATCGATCTGTTAGAATAATTGAGGAATATTTGGTCGTTAGAGACAATCATATCTGCAGGATACGTGGGCTTTTAGAAGCAGTGAGGTGGTATACATGAGGCGGTATCTTGCAACCCAAGATAGGGTTTTTTTGTTGAGCTTTTCCTCTTCTCCTTGTAGCTAGGTGCGAGTTTGCTTCATGGATGCTGAATTGCTCTGATGTCGCTTGGTAATTGGGAATGAGTTAGTTGTCACTGGATGGTCCAAGTTGAGTCCATGTAACTTAGGCTCATATCGATGGGTCTTAGTGAAATGGGCTCAAGCATAATTTATTGTGTCAAGAAAATTGATTTTTGGTACTCATTCCTTATTAGTTTCATCTGTGTCACAAAGAGAAACCACCATTTAGATTGTAGTCATTGCTATTACTTTAATAGAGGACAATTTTGTATTATTTATGATCTTACTCACAACTTGGTTTTTTGACATTAAGACTCACACAAAGTTAATGACTCACAGGAAAGTCCGAAAGCTGGACAATCCGTTAGGCCAGGTTTTGGTCCAACACACTACCAGGAGGACCATAGTTAAGGTTGTGTGCCATTTTTTTTTTTGGGTAGGTGCATCAGCCTGGCAAAATACAAAATTTTTCACTCGATTTTGAATTGCTTAGGGAAAAATAAAAGTCAGTACACAAATATAGACTTATTTGAGTAAAAAAATACTAAAAATTTATTAGGCATAAGAGCATTTTGATGGAAAAAGACCAACAGTCCATTCTGTAAGAGTAATTCTTGCAACAACCGATTTTTAGAAACAATTATATCAAATTCTCTTTCCCCTTGTTACTCTCACTCTCTCTCCCCTATTCTCTCTCCCTGTTACTCTCTCACTCTCTCTCCCTATTTTCTCTCACTGTTACTCTTTCTGTCTCTCTCTCTTTCCCATTGATTTTTTTTAAAAAAATATGTAAAGATTTGGTTTGATTATTATTATTTAAAATTATATATATATATATATATATATATATATATATTTATATTTATATTATTTTTTTGTGATATACCTTATTACTGTATTTGTTTGATGTATCTCTTTGGTATTCACTTTCTTGTATCAATTTTGTGCATCAATTAGGGGTATCATTTTAGTGTTTATATTTTGGTTTATTTGTTTAATGTATATCTTTCGTGTATCACTTTCTTATATTAATTTTGTGCATTAATTTGGTGTATCATTTTAGTGTTTCTCTTTGGATTTCACTTGTATCTCTCTGGTGCATATAGTAGGTGTTTCTCTTTGGTGCATCTACTAGGTGTCTCTTTGGTACATCTTTTAAGTGTATCTATTTGTTGAATATCTTTGTAATCATTGTATGTAGTGAATAATCAGTGCAACTTGTACCAACCAAGTGTATCTCTTTAGAGAAAGCAACATTTGGAATCGAGTCAGAAAGTCAAGTTTGGAGTCGTGTCATAATTCCTTCAACTGGTTTGGAACTAAATCAGAAAGTCCACAACTGGAGAATATAGGAAATAGCAACAATTGAAGAATGTATTGTGAATTTGAAAAGAAAATAAATTATCAATAGGAGAGAGAGAGAATAAGGAGAGGAGTAAATATTGAATGCAACGGTGCCAAGTCGGCAAGCTGAAACCCACTTGGATAGTTTTTTGCTCATATAGAAGAAGAGCGGGTGGGTTAGTTATTAATTTTAGTGGGTCCCATTGGCATATTTGTTTTGATATTATTGGTTAGTGATACCACATCAACATTGTTATGTGGTACCACCGTTGTAATGAATATTTTTTTCAAGGAGAGAGAGTAACATGAGAGAAAATAGGGAGAGAGTGAGAGGAACGAAGAGAGGAGGGAGAGAGAGAATAGGGAGAGGGAGAGGGAGAGTGAAAGAAAAAGAATAAATGTTCAAAATTTAAATGAATGATAAAATCAAATCAACATTTTCCATATCTATAAATAAATAAATTGCCAATAGTTATGCATTATTTAAGGAATGATAATTAGGTAATATAAGAAAAATATAAATTGAATTACGTACCTAATAATAAGAAATTTATATATAAGTGAACTTAATAGAGTAAAAATCTTATTAGTGAACTTTCTCTCAAATAAGTTTTAAAAAATGTACCCAGACCCAATTTTTCCAACTATTTACGCCAATACCATTTAGGTTATTTAAAGTTTTGGGGCTGAAAACTTTAGCTTTTGTTGCATTTAGAGGAAAAAGAAGTTTGTTTCATTTTGGACTGGGTTTATTAGGTGATTTTTTTCATCAATTTATTAAGCCAGAATAGTTTCTATGAGCACCTAGGAAAAACTGATAAATCTAGCTTATACAAGGAAAATCGATTTTCTTTTTTTTTTTTGGAACACTATAAACAATTTAATTTTTTTTTTAATTTTGACTTTTTCACGAATTTGTTTAAATTCAACTCCAAACAGGGCACACTATGTCCTAAAAATGGCTCACAAGAGGGCAATTAGGGTCATTCACATGGCCAAGTTATGGGTTGCTCACTCTTCGGCTGAACTGGCCCATCTAATACACACAAAGAGAAAAAAGAACCTTGGGAAAAGGATTAGTCCATTCTCATAGCTTTTGGTTGGGTTAGGCGACTAGTGCAGTCATAATTTTATTTTTATTTTATTTTGTTGAATTCCCATAGAATTGAGAAGTTTAATCTCATTTAAATATAGCACCCAACCCGAGTTATTTATTCCCAATGTGACACTTTCTAAACTTAATTATCCATATGTGAAACTATTTATTCCCAATGTGAAAATGTATTTACTAAACACACATTTTAAATGTGTACTAAACATATTTATTACCCACATATTTTGTTGCAGTTAAATAGATGTGTTTACTAAACACTTTTTTTTTTTGTTTTTTCTTAACACGCTTTTCACTTATTGTCCAGAAAAATTTCATATTTAGCTAACATTTTTTTTTATTTAGAAGCGGAGTTGTTGACTTCGCTTTTTAATAAAAATGGAATTATTGACCCGTTTTTAAAAAATGTCATAATTTAATAATTAAGTTCAAATATTTTGTAAAATGATAATAAAATGTAAAAATTTATTATAATCATTTTTCGTGCATGTGTGACCGACTCGGTCCCTTACTTGACATTCCCAATTGTAGCTGGAATGTCACGAAGAAGTAAATCTCTATTTCTAATAGCCGCAAACCCCTTTCATAACACCCAAGGAGCTTGATTTTTCCTTTTTTTTTTTGAATTTTTCCCTTTCATAACCTTGTTATATAGGAAAGAAGATAACGAGGTTTAAACTCGCAATTATTAGATTCAACGACAGGACCATAAACAATTAGACTAACAACTGAATCCTCTGGTTGAATTTGAGAGCAATGTTATCAGAACCGGATCGGTCATCGAACCGACAAGGGGACCGGGTCAATGGTTCACTGGTTCAACCGTTGGTTGGGTCAACTGGTCGAACTGGTTATATAATATATATATATATATATATATATATATATAATTATAAAACTTAATAATTTAGCAAAAAAAATCAAATAGGTATAAAATACATAAAATTTTCCATAAAATTAATGAAATTAAGTAACAAAGTGGGGGTTATTGTATTTTAAAGCAAAGTAAAGAGGCGCAAGTAAATTATAAAGAAAAAGAAAGGGTGTCATTTATAATTTATCCAAGAATAAGGTTAAAAAAAATCAGCTATTTACTGATTTAGGGCAAAAAAAATTATTTATGTAATTTAATTTTTAAATAGGCATTAAACCGTTCGATTTTTATAAAATCGGCGGTTCACGGTTTTTGTTAAAAACCGGCCGATTTTTGATTTTTAGTCGGTTCGCTTCCTCAAACGGTTCAACTAAGGAATCGGGCCGATTAGGGTCCCGGTTCACGGTTGAACCGATCTGACCGATCGATCCGGTCTGGTTCTGATAACAGTGTTTGAGAGTACGTAAGACTAGTCCACATAGATTATGGACTGAGCTTGTCAATGAATGTGTTAATGGGTTAAACCAGCATCAGCAAAAACAGAATACTATTTGAATCTAAACTGTTGATGTGATTTGTTAATTTAATTGATTTCACCGTAGTTCTAGTCAAAAAAATAATAATTAATAGTGTATATTATTTGTGAAAGAGAAATATTTTTTGTACTTATTTTAATGATCTTATATAATAACATGATCTCATTGAATTGATAATGAGTCTGAACTAATAGTGGGGTTTACTGTCAATCTAATAGTAAATAATGATAAAGTCACTAAATAAAACTCATGTAGCATTGCCCTTTTGAGAAAGAGTAATGTTAGATGGACTTAAAAACTAAACTTAAAAATTAAATTTGATAATCTCAACCATTGAATAGGTAGTGGGTCCCAATAAATGCTGGGACCCACAGTGAAATCAATGATTCTAATTATCAAATCTAGTTTTTAAGTCTACTTTTTAAGTCCATGTAACATTGAGCTTTATGATGTTCCAAAAAAAAAAAGGGCAAATAATATAACCTAACAAAAAGAAGAAGAAGTGATTTTCATGGAATACGTATTCATTTAGAAAGCAAAAAAAAAAAAAATGCTTGAAGGCTGTAAACCTAGTTCATTCTTCATTTCTGACACATTCAATTTCAATTTTCTTAATTTCTTCCCAAAGCCTATTAGTCAATATTCAAAACCTATACTATCAAACTTAAGAACATGAAAAATTCAAGTCGTATACACAATTTACATGACTTGATGGCTATAAATATAACATATCTTTCATTTATATTCACAATACTTTTATTCACTCTTTGCTTAGTCTACCTACAAGATGAGATCTCCATGTTATGTTCTAGCCATTGCAGCAATTGTTTTCCTTCTAAGTACCAAACCATATCAAGCATGCAGATTGCTAGATGGACAAGAAAGAGACTGGTTGAAAAATAAAAACTTGTGTTACAATCTCTGCAGTCTGGAGGATCAAATGGGTACACCTATATCCCCAAACGCGGTGGTCCTCCTTGCGAGCTCAATAATAAGAACTTTGAGCGTCACACTCGTCACACTGTCAAAAGTTCCTTGTGTAGAATTTCATAATCCTTTGTTTGTACAAATGTTGGTCACAAGAATATATAAGAATATATTTTCTATTCTAAGCTATACAGATTGTAATCCTATAATTATGCTAACGTGTGAAGGAAATAATTTCTTTCCATCCCACTTCCTATGATTGCTCCAATTTTTCGTTAATATACAACTCACGCCAACACTCCCCCTCAAGTTGATGCACACGGATCCTTCATGCGCAACTTGATTAATGAGTTGTGGAAATCTTTGCTTGACATAGCTTTGGTAAGTATATCTGCGAGCTGGTCTTCAGACTTGACAAACGGGAACCGAATTGTATTAGTCTCTAGGTTATGTTTGATGAAGTGTCGATCTACCTCTACATGCTTCGTTCGATCATGCTGAACCGGATTGTGTGAAATGTCTATGGCAGCTTTATTGTCACAGAAGAGATTCATTTCAGACTTGGGAGTAAAACCAATTTCGGCTAGTAATCTTTTCAGCCAAAGAAACTCACACAATCCCTTGGCCATCCCACGAAATTCAGCCTCTGCACTAGAGAGTGCCACCACCTTTTGTTTCTTAGTTCTCCATGTCACATGGTTTCCACCTACAAATGTGAAGTACCCTGACGTCGACTTCCTATCAGAGATGTTCCCAGCCCAATCTGCATCTGTATAGCCATCAATTTCCACATGATCATTCTTAGAAAACATGAGCCCTTTTCTTGGAGAAGACTTCAAGTACTTTAGTATCCGAATTACTGCTTCCATGTGTTCCTCACTTGGACAATGCATAATTGACTCACTACACTCACAACATATGCAATGTCTGGACGAGTATGAGAGAGATAAATCAACTTGCCAACTAACCGTTGGTATCTTCCCTTGTCAGTTGGGTTTTGGTTCGGATATACCCCAAGCTTGTGATTTTGGACAATTGGGGTATCCACTGGTTTGCACTCCAACAATCCAACTTCAGATAATAAATCTAGGACGTATTTTCTATTGGACAAAAAGATGTCTTGGATTGATCTGGCAACCTCTATCCCAAGGAAATACTTGAGTCCACCTAGATTCTTCATTTCGAATTCACTAGCCAACTTCCCTTGGATCTGTGATGTTTCTTCGATATCATCTCCTGTAATGATCATATCATCGACATAGACAATTAGAGCTGTTACTTTGCCTTGCTGTTTTTTGAGAAATAAAGTATGGTCTGCATTGCTTTGTTGGAAACCATACTTCTTCATGCGAAGCTAAATCGCCCAAACCACGCCCACGACGATTGTTTAAATCCATACAAGGCTCGTTGCAACTTGCACACCTCATTTGTTCCCATGGTCACCGAGTAGCCTGGCGGAATGTCCATATAAACTTCTTCTTCAAGTTTGCCATGGAGAAAGACATTTTTCACATCCAACTGATGTAATGGCCAATCTAAGTTTGCTGCAAGAGATAACAACACTCTAACATTATTTAATTTAGCTACCGGTGAGAAAATTTCTTGATAGTCTATACCATATGTTTGAGTATACCCTTTTGCCACGAGTCTTGCCTTGTACCTTTCTACAGATCCGCCAGCTTTGTGTTTAATGGAAAACACCCACTTGCACCCCACTATTTTATTTCCTTCTAGTAATGGCACTAGGTTCCATGTCTTGTTCTTCAATAATGCCTCCATTTCATCTTTGATTGCCTAAGTCCACTTCGGGTCTTCCAAGGCTTCCTCCACCCTTGTTGGGACCTGACACACTGAAATGCTATGCACAAATGTCTTGAGAGGTGTAGTCAGCTCCTTTGTGGACACATAATTGGCAATAGGGTATCTTGATTTTCTTTTCTCAATGTCTGGTGAGTAGCGGCTTGGAGGCTTGCCACTATTGTGTCTGTCAGGTAACACATAACCAACAGGAGATGCCATGATATTTATGTTAAAGGAGCTTACCTCAGGATTATTCTCAGGAGTTGGGTCTTCGGGTACCGTAGAGGGGGAAGAAATTACTGCTTCGTGATCATTTTCATGGTGTTCATGAGCCAAAGAGACATTCTGCTTGGTGTTCAGTAGCCAGAGAGACATGTTCTGCTTGCCTCAGTTCCAGTTCTGCTTGCTTCGATTCCACATGTGTTTCAGATAAACTTAATTCCATCCAATCCAACTTTTCCTGTCCAGTCTCCCCCTGAAGAGGAGAAGTGGGTGGAAAAAAAGTTTCGGTCTCCATGAAGGTGACATCCATAGTAATATAGGTGTGACTAGAAATGGGGTCGTAGCATCTATAACCTTTTTGATAAAAGCATATCCCAGAAATAAGCACCTACGAGCACAAGGATTGAGCTTAGTCCGCTGGTCCTCATGGAGATGGACATATGCTATGCACCCAAACACGCGAGGTGGAAGCGTCAACAGTGAAGGCATAGGAGTATATGCTGAGAGTGCTTGTAATGGGGTTTTGAAGTCCAACACCTTAGAGGGCATTTGGTTGAGCAGATGAACCGCAATGGTAATGGTATCAGCCCAAAAACGACTAGGAGCATGGGTGCCAATTAAGAGAGCTTGAGCATTTTCAAGAACATGTCTGTTTTTTCGCTCAACAATTTCGTTTTGCTGAGGAGTTTTGGGGCATGAAGTCTCATGAATAAGGCCACGTTGTTGAAAATACTCACGAAATTGGTGTTTTACATATTCACCACCATTATCCGATCAAAGTACTTGAATCTTAGCAGAAAATTGTGTTTTCACCATAACATGAAATGATTTAAACACTCCTAGTACTTCATCTTTATGTTTGAGCAAATAAAGCCAAGTCATACGGGTACAATCATCAACAAACAACACAAACCATTTGAACTCGGATACAGTAGTAATTGGGGACGGACCCCACACATCAGAGTGGATTAATGCAAATGGAGTATCCTTTTTATTTGAACTTAACGGAAAAGAGACCCTATGACTTTTTGCCAATATGCAAGTTTCACATTGAAAATCAAAATGTTTCAATTGAGAAAACAAATCTGGGAACAAATATTTCATATAGATGAAGGACGAATGTCCTAATCGACGGTGCCAAAGCTAGATCTCCATTTCTTTGACATCAAGAGAATGTTGCATATGATGCGCTCGGTCCACACTAAAGTCTTCCATATAATAGAGTCCCCCTCTCTTAGTACCACGCCCAATGATCTCCTTGGTTAGAATGTCCTGAAGAAGACAAAAAGTAGGATACATTATGGCAATACAATTAAGATCAGATGTCACTTGGCTCACGGAGATAAGTTTATGAGATACGGATGGAACAAGTAAAGTATTATGCAGCTGTAAAGTAGGGGATAATGTCACAGTGCCCACGCCAATGACAGGGGGAGAGAATGCTATTAGCATTAGCGATATTGATACGTCTTGGTAGGGTGGTCTGTGTGAAATCTGTAGCAGTAAATGTCATATGGTCAGTGGCGCTGGAGTCCAGTAGCCATGCACTACGGGTATCATCATTATTTGAAGTATAGCAAGCACGACCACAGTTACCTGAGTCTGGAACCAATGCCATCTGTGGTGTGAAGGAGAGTTGAGGCTCAGTAGTAGCCACAACTGCTTTACCAGAACCCATGTCTTTATCACCTGTGTCATGACATTTCTTAGACTAGAGATCATTCCACCATTCAGGGTAATATTTCTTATTGCCACAATGGGAGCACTTCAGGCCCTCTGAAGATGTACGAGATTTATGTTTCCCATTGTGCATGGTAGGAGGTTGGTCAAAGGGATCAAGTCTGAGTCCTTTGGTGACAAGAACAGCTCTAGGAACTGCATCTGCATTTCCAATGAACATAACAGCCTGACGAATTGCTTCATAGCAGACGTGGGCATAGGCTTGCTCCACAGTAGGGAACGGGCGAAGTTGCAGCACACCGCCCCGAATCTTATCTAATCGGTCGTCCAGGCCATCCAAGAAAACATACACCTGGTCTTCTTGAAGGATAGTATTATACTTTTGAATGTCAACTGCACACTCCATTGGATTAGGGCGCCGGAAGTCAATCTCACGCCATAACCCTTGAAGGTCGTTGTAGTATTTCTCAAGGGAGCCTCCAGCTTGTTTAAGTTATGTCACATGACGTCGAAGATCATAGACTTGAGATGTGTCACTCCCGTCGAAGTAAGTGGTAGCAATGGAGTCCCACACCAACTTAGCTGTAGGAAACCGAATGAAATTCCCTATCAAGGAGGGATCCATGGAGTTAATCAACCAACCTTTGACAATGGCGTTGTCTGTGCGCCATTTTCGAAAGGATGGATCCGTTGGAGATGGTTGTGGTATATCACCATTAATATATCCCAACTTGTCTTTGCCAGAGATATACATCTGGACAATTTGGGACCATAGGGCATAGTTAGTTCCATCCAACTTGATGCCAATTGGAGCAGTGGAAGGTTTGGTGGTCAGGGTCGGTGTTTGGACTTTGGTAAGAGCTTCAGTCATTTTTTCTGTGAATGTGAAAAAAATGGATTCGAACTGAGATGCACCAGGTTGGTGCTCTGTATCAGAGTCTGACGACATGGTGGGCAAGGTAAGGGAAGCTAGGGGTAGGATTTGTTGGTACCAGGATTATGCTCTGATACCATGTCAAAAGTTGTGTAGAATTTCATAACTCTCTGTTTGTACAAATGTTGGTTACAAGAATATATTTTCTATTCTAAGCTATACAGATTTTACTCCTATAATTATGCTAACGTGTGAAGGAAATAATTTCTTTCCATCCCACTTCCTATGATTGCTCCAATTTTCCGTTAATATACAACTCACGCCAACACCACATCTGCTCCTCCTCCTGCAGTTTACCCACAACTCATTGTTCCAAGTGGCACGACCACTGGTCGTTAATGAAGGCCAACAGTGACCATGACCAACATGACAATATTTCAAAAGTCAGAACAGTAAATGTAACTTTTGACTAGAAGAAAAATAGAAGCAAACCAATTTTTTTTAAGTTTATTTATACTTCAGTTGTGTGTATTGGATATATTAGTAGTTAGTACACCGAAAAATAATAAGATGATGTTGTCTTTGTAATCTATATACATGTTAAAGACAAATCCACTTTCAATTCATATCTCCAACACATATGCGCATCTAATACAAGGAAACTCTGGTGGCACAGTAAATACCTTTGAATATGCAACACTGGCTAAACAGATAACAAATTCTCTGGCTGTTAATTGGAAATTAACAATGTGGTTGAGGTGTTTAAAAGATAAAGGCTTGGCAGAAGCCACATCACTAACCATAACAACTAACAAATATGAAACTCCAATGGGATTCAGAGGATCAAACAGTGAAACAAATGCTACTTGAAGTTCAAATTCTTGCCTTCAGGCTATTCTGGCAAGTTAAGGCTAGAATACTCGGTTGGCACACTTCAAAACTTCCAATTTTACTACCAGATATGCATACGTTTTATCAACATCTTGATGATATGAACAAAGGGAAAAGACTACATAGAACCAACCAGCAAAAAAAATCAAATCAGTGCCCTTCCATATCAAACTTCTTTGTGTCTTTCATTATCTTGCCCTTTAGGGGACAAATGATGCTATGAGATGCTCCACCATTTGTAATGCTACAAAGAAACAAAGGATTAAGCCATTGCTTGCTTTTAAAACTGAGACCGTACAGGATATCTCCAGCAAGAAATTTTATCCGTAAGTCTAATATCAATTTTTTTTTTGTAAGAGAGACCATATTTAAAGGAAAGCAATTAAGAGCGGAACTGATCGACTTTTTTCATGTGAGAAACGTTCTTTGTATACCAAGAAATTGTCAGTCATCTTATCCATGAGGCCCCTAGAAGTACTAAAATTGTCTAGGAAGTTATTGGAAACAACAAAATCACTAACATGCAAATCTAACTGGCTGCTTCACTACAACGTTGTCTGAAATCAGCTAAAGACCTCAATTAGTGATAGAAATTCAAC
Source organism: Ilex paraguariensis (assembly GCA_963454935.2). NCBI lineage: Eukaryota > Viridiplantae > Streptophyta > Magnoliopsida > Aquifoliales > Aquifoliaceae > Ilex > Ilex paraguariensis. The sequence goes on along the minus strand of CAUOFW020001059.1, from coordinate 931,483 downwards.
AGAAGTTCAAAATTGCAAATAAGAGTAACCAAGAATATACAATCCATGGGAGGATCAGAATTCAGCAGAATGTTACAATAATTGTTCAGCACTACTTAGCAGCCATAGGTTTGTCCCTCCATTAAATCTCGTTGTCCATATCATGTATTCATTTGCTTCATTCTCTTGCACCTTAAAACATTTATTGCCTATGTGTATCATAACATGCTTCACAAATTGAATTGAGTAGAAATTAAAACCAGCAATTTGAAGCAAACTAAACTGTCATTTAATCAAAGACTAAGACAAATCATCTAGGTAGCAACAATAACTACATTCCCGATTTCTTAACCAGTGAATTTCGGCAGGAATTTCATGGCGGACAGGAAAAATAGTAAGCCAGGATCCTCTTTCAAACCCGGGAGGGATACTGAAAAACAATTAGCCTTATCTAACCCAAATCCAAAGCCCAGTAAATTGCCCAGCCAATCCTCTGCAATTGCAATAACAAACCGTTACCGAGCTCTTGGTAACCCTAATCTAGTAAGACCAACCTAACAGTCTCTTCTCTAGTGTATCTATATCTATATCTATATCTATATCTATATATTGATTTTAGTGAGTTAGAATGAAAGTTAATCTATCCACTTTTTTATCATTCCTATTTTCATTCCTTACCAAATATGTTGTTCTATCTATCCCTTTAACTTTTCATCTTTCTATTTTTACATCGTACCAAACACAAAATTAGAATTTATATTTATTTTAATGCATTCAATAAAATAAAATTTCACCATGTACATAACTATCCATCCACCAACTATAACTCCTCGTTTAATTTTTTTAAAAAATTACTTTATATAGCAAGTGCCATAGCTACCATCCACAAACTAATATTCCTCTTTCAATTTTTTTTAAAAATTATTTTTAACACCCCAAAATTTTTATAATTCTTTGCTCCTTAAATGGTGGGGTACAAGAGAAAATATAATAGTGAAAATGGTAATAAAAGACGATGAAATACAAATTTCATGCATCGCACAGAGTCGTCGTTAGTGCATATATATAAGAAAGTCGGATCGGATTCTTATAAGTTTAATAGATATAGCCAAAACCAATTTTACAAATCCATATCCAACCCGGGCTCAAAAAATCAATAAAAAATATCAAACCATATCCAACTAATCAGATTTGGGTTTGGACCAAAATTCAATCCATTGACATATCTACACACATGTGACACTAGGGACATGAATTTAGCAGTGGATAAGCGTTGTGGATGAACATGTCGAAGGGGAATATGGGTTAGCCATTGTGGCAATTGTTTTCCATCTAAGAATCAAACCATACCAAGCTTGCACACTACTAGATGGAGAAGAGAGAGACTGGTTGAAAAACAAAAATCTTGTGGTACAGTCACTGTAGTTTGGGGGACCAAATGGGTGCACGTATATCCCCGAGCCCGGCGGTACTCCTTGTCTGCTCAACAATAAGAACTTTGTGTGTCACACCATATCTCCTCCTCCTCCTCCGGCATACTCACACCTCATGGTTCCAAGTGGTGCGGCCACTGGTCGTAAATGAAGGCTGAGAGTGACCCTTAGTAACATCATAGTACTTTAGAAGTTAGAACAGTAAACGTAAATTGTGACTTGAAAAAAAAGCAGAAACTGACCATTTTTTTAATTTACGTGTTTTTATTCTTAATTTGTGTGCATTGCATATATTAGGATTATAAATTGACAAAACAGATAATTAAGAGGATACTTTCTTTGTAATTTATATAATTATTAAAGACAAATATAAAAAGCTTAAAGTTAATAGTAAGTCTGCTCGAATTGTTGTTTACAAAACATTTTGTGTTATTTGGGACACAACAATAGAAAATTTATCACTGCTGACAAATTACAAAGTTGAAATTTGTGCCTAAGGCTGCCATTTGTAAGCTGGTGATCGTAAAAATGTAAGTTAAAGGATTGCATTTGAAATAATGATTACCTTGAGATACAGGAAGTACTTGATGAGTTGTCATAGGGCATGAGAAAGCTTTGTTTACACCCATTTTGACCCGGTGAATCAGCAAAGGATTTGACAATATGCACTTTCAGTTCACAGTCTCCATGCATGCAGGCATACATACATACATATATATATATATATATATATATATATATATATATATATATATATATATATATATATATATATACGTATATGTGTGTGTGTGTGTGTGTGCACCAAAAACTATGAAAAATGGTCATACATAGGCTGTGAAAAAAATTCTACTTCCAATTTCAAATCCTTGCCTTCAAGCTGATCATGTCTCAAACCAAGGTTAGAATATGTTAAAACTACATATCAAACCATCTCATGTACAAAAGCTTTCCCCATATATATCTTGATAGTACGATAAATGGGAAAAAATAAGTTAGAACCAAACAACAACTAAAATAAAATTTGGTGGTCCAAGAAAACAGTGAGTGAGAGGGTTTTGTGTGCTGGACAATTTTGTCTGTCGGTTGTGAAATCTACCAAGGTAAAAAAAATAGATAAGAGCGTGAGTGGTTTACCACACTGAATACTTAAGCTAATTTACTGTCAACAGAGTTTCTTCCTCCGGTGTTTGTTGTATTGTTGTGAAGTGGAAGAAGAAAGTAATTACAGAGAGTGAGGATCCATCCCCTTTCTGTAGGGCATCCCTTTTTATTTATAGAAGGGTTGGTTTTTGTCTTCTTTCCCGAGGGTGTGGTCCCCTCGATCTATTATAATCATTGAGAAATATTTGGTTATTAAAGACTATTATATCTGCAAGACATGTGGGCTCTTAGAAACAGTAAGGTGGCATACTTGAGACAGTAGCTTGATACCCTAGATAAGGTTTTTTTGTCGAGCTCTTCCTCTTCTCCCATTAGCTAAGGGTGAGTCGGCTGCATGGATGCCGAACTGCTCTGGTAGGGATGGATTCAGCATGGGGGCAGCTGTCCCCACTGGAATTTTAAAAAGTTTTAGATTTAATTTGAAATTTCAGAATTTTTTTTAGAAAATTTAAATTTTGCCTTGACCAAAAATTTTATAAAAAAAATTTAATTTGTCAGAGTAACACTATTGAGATATAATTTGCGAGTTAAATTATTATTATCATTCGATTATTAGTGGATCCCAATATTTAACGGGATCCAGTATGTGTTAATTCAATGATATCAATGAATTAGATTTTTAAATTAAATTTCTAAATTAAATACATATAGTATTATTACTAGTTTATATTTTAGATAAGTGGTATTTTTTTCACAAAAAAAGAAAAAATAGACCACTTAAATTAAAATTCACTTTCTTGGTCAGTGCTTTATTTTTTTCGCTTGTTTTTGTCTCCTCCATCCTATTATTTGTGTTAATGTGAATCGAAAATTGGATTTTGATATTTGAAATCGTAATAAATTGGGGTTTGAACTTATAGATCATAATATTAGAAATTGAAATTAAAATGCAAGAATTATTAATTAAGATTCAAATTATTTTAAATAAAATTTTAATTTAATTGTACTATACACTGGAATTTGTCTATTATAAATTATATTTTTAATTGAATTATTCGAACAATTGGACTTTAACAATTTGTTTGTGATCAATCAAAGTATTCTTATATCTAAGTTTTTCTAAATTATTTCTATTAACTTTGTCTATTAAATGAATACATCTAGTCCTAATAAGTTGTTTGTCAAAAACTCAATAATAAATTATTGAGTTTATGTTCAAAAAGAAAAAAAAAATGGAGTTTAAGTTAAACCAAACATATTGAATTTGAATTAATTATGGATAAATTTTCTAAAAGAAAAACAATATTAAAATAGTTCTAGGTTGCCCTCACTATGAATAATTTTTGCCTCTGCCCCTGTGATCTGGTATCACTTGGTTGTTGTTTGTGATATTTTAAATATAATAAAATTACTTATTAAAAATTTTGATTTGAAACATGTAATTTAAAATAAAACAGTAATAGTCAAGAACAAAACAATTACAAGTATAAAACAATAATATATACGAACAAAATAGTAACATAATACATCTATGTTTAAACAATATAAAAACTAATCTGTTTGCCGAACATGAACTGTTATTAAACTTCAAGTAGATCAAGGCTAGTGTTTGATATTATGTCCTTAAGACAGATTTCGCCCCAACACTTGGTGTGCTTATGGAAGTCCAAGTATCTGCCTCTCGGGATACAATGATCTTTACGTGAATAGAAGTAGTATTTCAATCTACTAGCCTAGCGAATCATAAATTATATAGTCTACTCTCCAAATGCAGATTGCCTTAATACCGAAAACATAATATCTTAATGTATGTCTTAACTCCGAAAATAATTGATACAAAATAGTAATGAACTTGGGTTTGAATAGATAAATTGGTCTAGTCCTAATAAGACACAACCATAAGACACCAATGTGTAACCAATAATACCATGCGAAAAGACAACCCAGTAGACACACATGTAGTCAGAAAACATCAATGTATAACTGTTCTCTATTTACATACACTCTTCAAAAAATTCGGACTAGAAATAAGACAAAATCCGAACCATGCGAATTCAAATCCAACGAGTACCAAAATTAAATTTTGGTTCAGAAATCCACACTCAATTTGTTAAACGAATTTTCTCAAAAAATATAAGGCTTGGTTTAAACTACACCCACATTTGTGCTCAAGCCCAGGTCATGGCGAGGTGAGTGGCGCACACATGTGATTGAACCGAAAGTATGTAGACGCTCGCTCCTCCTATAAAACTGTGATATCCCTTGGGGCCTTATTTTATAGAATAAACTTGACCTATATATACCCATGTGACATGTTTTGGTCCAGTAACATTCCTCTTTCACGTCATACGAGGGACATGAATTTAGCAGTGGATAGGTGTTGTGGATGAACGTGTCGAAGGGGAATAAGGGGTAGACGTACGGGAGGTGACAGCCATATCCGCGTTGTTGAATTCAAGTCCTTGCCACCGTCCGCAGCTGCTTGGGCAAAACATAACATATAAGCTCTGCGACTAAACACTCATCCAACGAGTTCAAAGGCCGAGACCCAAGACTTAATTAAGCATTCAAAGGACTCCTCCTTTGCTTCCAAACAAAACAAAATCACATGAGAGAAAAAAAAAACAAGGTCCCGGTCATTTGATTTTGACTGACATGATAAACATATTCTATTAACAATGTAAGAAAACATTTGACAGACTGATTTATTTATTATTGTATGAATTATTAAAGAATTAAATATTTTTTTATTTAATTTTCTCTTAGACTTATGTCGAGCAGATTTATAATTTTTGGGAGTTTTATGTGTGGTGAATTTAGTTGAAAGAAAAGGAGAAATCATACCAAAAATTACTACTTTTTAAAATCAAAATATATTTTTTAAAGGTAAATGTACAATTACTTAAAAATAATCAAGATCGATCACAATCTTTGTTCTTTTTGTTTTCTGGTTCAACAATCAGGCATGCCAGCTTACACGTATATCGACTTATCCCCTCCCCAGTTCAGTTAAAGGTAAGTCATCTATGCCGAAATTAAGATATTTATGAGAGATAAATTCATCATGGTCTGGTCCGAAGGAATTGTCAAGATTCGAATTTAAGACGTCTGAGTTAACAGTTTGTCCTTATTACCACTTGAGCTACCTCTTGAAATTACCAATCACGATGAATCGGTTGAGTTTTCTCATTTTTTGACGTGCCTAGATTGCATGCTAGTGTGATTTTCATGGAAAAAGTAGAAGGTGAAAAATATGCATATTGAAGGCTTTTAGTGTTGAATGTAAACCTAGTTATTTTCTTCATTTTTGACCCATTCAAGTTTTATTTTCTTGTCAAACTCTCCGTCAATGTTCAAAATCCTTCCATCAATCTTATAACATGAAAAATTCAAGTCATACAATCAGATGACTTGAGTGTATAAATATAGCATCTCTTTGCATTTATTTATTCACCATACTTTATTTCATTCTTTGCTTAATAAGCCAACAAGATGAAAGCTCTAAGTATTGTTTTAGCCATTGTGGCAATTGTTTTCCTTCTAGGCATCAAACCATACCAAGCCTGTTGATTGCTAGATGGAGAAGAAAGAAATTGGTTGAAAAACAAAAAGCTCGTGATACAATCTCCGCAATCTGGAGGACCAAATGGGTGCACCAATATCCCCAAGCCAAGTACTCCTTGCCACATCACGTCTCCTCCTCCTCCGACAAATCCACACCTCATCGTTCCAAGTGACGCAACCACCAGTCATAAATGAAGGCTGAGAGTGATCCTTAGAATCATTACAATACTTCATAAGTCATAACAATAAATGTAACTTGTGACTTGAACTATTTTTTTTAATTTACATATTTTTATACTTAATTTGTGTGTATTGCGTATATTAGGATGATAGATTGACAAAAAGAGAATAAGAGGATGCTCACTTTGTAATTTGTATACTTATTAAAGACAAATAAAAAGCTTAAAGTGAACAGTAAGTCTTTTGCTCATATTGCTGTTACAAATATTATTTTGTGTTATTTGGTGACTAAACAAGGTAAAATTTTCTTTGCTGATAAATTACAATGTTAAAATTTGTGTATAAGACTGTCATTCATATGTTGGTTATCCTTAAAACATAATTTAAAGGATCGTATGTTAACTCCAAGGGGTAGCTCATTTGGTAAAAATGATAAGATGTAAACTCGAATGTTCTGAATTCGAATTTTGGCAACCCATTGGGTCAGGCAATGAGAAATTTATCCCGCATTAATACCCTAATATCGGCATGGGTGATCTACCTTTAAGCGAACTAGAGGAAGGATTATTCGAGAAACACATTAACTAGCTTAGATACGTTTGACTGTTGAGCTAAAAAAAATGCGTATTAGAAATAATGTTAATGATCTTGAGATACAGGAAGTACTGATGAGTAGCCATAGAGCAAAAAAAGTTTCAATTTCAAATTTCAAATCCTTGCCTTTAAGCTGATCATGTCTCAAGTCAAGGTCAGAATATTTGGTCAGCAGATGTTAAAACTGCAGATCAAACCATTTGATATACAAAAGCTTTCTTCATATAAATATTTATAGTACGAGATAAATGGAAAAAATAACTTAGAACCAAACAAAACTTAAAATAAAATCTGTTGGTGAAAGAAAACAATGAGTGAGAGAGTTTTGTGTAATGGACCACCGTCCGCTGCTGCTTGAGCAAACATACCATATAATCCCTGCGACTAAACTCACAGCCCATTCAAAGGCCAAGACTCAAGAATTAATTAAGCATTCAAAGGACTACTTTTTTTGGTAAACGCAATCCTACTCCTCCTTTGCTTCCAAACAAAACAAAATCACACGAGGAAAGAAAAAAAATTCAAAGCCCTTTCATCAATCTTAAAACATGAAAAATTTAAGTCATGCAATTAGATGACTTGATGTGTATAAATATAGCATCTCCTTGCATTTTATTTATTCACCATTCGTTTATTTCATTCTTTGCTTAATCAGCCAACAAGATGAGAGCTCCAAGTGTTGTTTTAGCCATTGTGGCAATTGTTTTCCTTCTAAGCATCAGACCATACCAAGCCCGTAGATTGCTACATGGAGATGAAAGAGACTGGTTGAAAAATAAAAATCTCATGTTCCAATCTCTGGAGGACCAAATGGGTGCACTAACAAACCCAAGCCTGGTGCTCCTTGCCATCTCAATAATAAGAACTTTGTGCTTCACATCATGTCTCCTCCTCGTCCTCCTCCTTCGGCATACCCACACCTCATCGTTCCAAGTGGCGCAACCACCGGTCGTAAATGAAGGCCGAGAGTGACCTTTATTTAGATGTCATAATAGCAAATGTTACTTGTGACTTGAAAAAAAACAAAAGCATATCAAACTTTTTTTTTAATTTACATATTTTTATACATAATTTGTGTGTATTGCATATATTAGGATGAAAGATTGACAAAAAGAGAATAAGAGGATGCTTTCTTTATAATTTGTATACTTATTAAAGACAAATATAAAAGGTTAAAGTGAACAGTAAGTGCTCGTATTGTTGCTTACAAAACATTATATATTTTGTGTTATTTTGTGATGAAACAACAGAAAATTTATCACTGCTGACAAATTACGAAGTTGAAATTTATGTCTAATGTTGCCATTCGTATGCTGGTGATCCTAAAAATGTAAGTGAAAGGAACGCATTCAAAATAATGACTACCTTGAGATACAGGAAGTACCTAATGAGTAGCCATAGAGCGTAAGAAAGCTTTGTTTACACCCATTTCGGCCTGGTGAATCAGCAAAGGAGTTGACAATATGCACTTTTAGTTCATAATCTCCAGATATATGTGTGTGTGTGTGCGTGCGCGCACCAAAAACTGTGAAAAATGGTCATAGATAGGATCAACCGTGAAAAAAATTCTACTTCCAATTTCAAATCCTTACCTTGAAGCTGACCATGTCTCGAGTGAAAGTCTGAATATTTGGTCAGCATATGTTAAAACTTTTTTTTTTTTTTTGGGGGGAGGGGGAGGAGGACTTGAATTCTTAACCCCAAGAAAGTAAAATCTTTTATAAGATAAGGAATACCATTGGAGCAAAAGCTCATTGGTGCATATGTAAAAACTATAGATAAACCATCTCATGTACAAAAGCTTTCTCCATATATATCTTGATAATACGATAAACGGGAAAAGATAATTTCGAACCAAACAACAAATAAAATAAAATCTGATGGTCTAAGAAAAACAATGAGTGATAGGGTTTTGTGTACCGGACAATTGTGTGTGTCGATTGTGAAATCTACTAAGGTGAAGAAAATAGACAAGAATGTGAGTGGTTTTCCAAACTGATAGTTAGACTAATTCACTGGCAATAGAGTTCTTACTCCGATGTTTGTTGTATTATTTTGAAGAGGAAGAACAGAGTAATTACAGAGAGTGACGATCCATCCCCTTTCCGTAAGGCATCCCCTTCTATTTATGCAAGGATAAATTTTTGTCTTCTTCCTTGAGAGTGTGGTCCTTGCCTTTAAGCTGACCATGTCTCAAGTCAAGGCCAAAATATTTGGTTAGCATATGTTAAAACTGCAGATCAAACCATTTGATATACAAAAGCTTTCTTCATATAAATCTTTAAAGTACAAGATAAATGGAAAAAATAACTTAGAACCAAACAAAACCTAAAATAAAATCTATTGGTGAAAGAAAACAGTGAGTGAGAGGGTTTTGTGTAATGGACAATTGTGTGTGTCGGTTGTGAAATCTACGTGGGTAAAGAAAATAGACAGGAGTGTGAGTGGTTTACCGAGTTGAATAGCTAGGTCTATCTACTATCAATAGAATATTTTGCTCTAGTGTTTGTTGTATTGATTTTGATGGGCCTCGTCCAGACCAAGTTCATCACAGATGTAGATTAGATCTACATAACAGATGTAGGCCAACAAAAGTTCATTCACAATTTCGGTTGGGTTAAGTCCACCGTCTTGAAAGACCCTGTCTATTATTAGCGCACGTGGATATCTCCATTTTAGAAAAGGGAATCCGTGGAACACAATTATCGGGGTGCACATCGCCAATTTCAAGAAATCAACTCGCCCATTACCGAAACATGAGCTTCTAGTAAGAGTGAGGTGGCATCTTAAGGCGATGGATTGCTACACAAGATAGGTTTTCTTTGTCGAGCTCTTCCTCTTCTCCCAGTTGCTAGGTGCGAGTCGGCTTCAGGAATGCCGAATCTCTCTAGTATCACTTGGTGATTGGAAATGGGTTAGTTGGCACCAGATGGACCAAGTTGTGTCCATGGCTTAGGCCCATATCCTTAGTGAAATGGGCTCAAGCATAATTCATGGTATCATCAAAATTGAATATAGATAATTAGGCTAGTATCTCTCATTTGGTGTGTAAATTAATTTTAATCATGCCGGGTTTTCAATATAGAAAAAGGTCCTCCAACATTATAAAAAAGTTATATGCGGTCCCTGGTCGTTTCTATTTCTTTGTTCATAAGTATTTTTTTCCTAATAGACCATATGTCTATTTTTAGCACACTTGGCATCACATGTCCTTTCTTTCTTTGACATCTATACATTTAAAATATATACATATACATATACATATATACACACACACACTTACATATATTATATATGTAACAGACGTATTAGTCATATATTATATTATTTTAACAATATGATATTTTATTTTTAACACGAAATATGACCTATATTATAATTAATTTTTCGTTTCAACGTAAGGAATTCATATTAGAGGTCCATTTATTTATTTGATTTTTTTTCTTAATTATATAAAATTATAATTAACAACCTAATTGGCGTGTCAATGATTAATTTATATACAGGTCGTTATATTCGGTATCTATGATCACTCTCCTATTATTGTAAGATTGGGTGAATCTATGAGAGATAGGAATGCCCCTTTCAAATTCTTCAATCACTTGACTGATAGAACTGATTTTTTAGACCTCATGGCTGCTTCTTGGTGTGAACCTAGCCATGGCTCTCATCAATTTAAAGTTTGTAAGACGCTTAAACTGCTCAAAAGTATTTTCAAAACTATTTTAGAGAAAAAAGGCCAATCTTTGATTTGGTTGTTAAGACCAAGGTTGACCTTGATGACTACCTAAGAAGCATTGATACCCACCCTAATGACCATTCTAAAAGGGAGGAGAGAAAGATTCTTTTAACTGAGTACCTTGCTGCTTCTAAGGCTGAGGAGTTAATGTATAAACAAAAATCTAGGATTCTTTGGCTCAAAGAGGGTGACCAAAACACTATATTCTTCTTTAAATCCGTGATCAATAGGAGAAATGGGAAGAAAATCATTTCTATTAAGAATGATAATGGTATGGTTGTTGAAGGGAACCAGGAGGTTAAGAGACTTGCTATTGATCTTTTCAAGAATCTCTTTACACATTCCTACAATTTGGTATCTACTGTGGGTAGAAGATCTATGTTGGAGTCTATTGTCCATAAACAAAGTGATTGATGCACAGGTTTCTAGTATGATTGAGATGGTTATTGATGAGGAAATCAAGTCATTTTTTTTTCAATGAATAATTTTAAATCCGCTGGACTTGATGTGGGTTCAGTGCCTATTTTTTCAAGAAAGCTTGGCCTGTTCTAGGGAATGATGTCATCAATGCTATTAAGGAATTCTTAGCAACTGGTAAACTCCTTAAGGAAATGAATGAAACCATGATTGCTTTAGCCCTCAAGTGCCGTAATCCTTCCTCTATGAATGAGTTCAGACCTATTGCCTACTGTAATACTATTTATAAAGCCATCTCAAAACTGTTGGCTTCTAGAATTAAAAAAGTCCTCACTAACCTTATCAACCAGTCCTAATCTGCCTTCATCCCTGGTTGAAGGATAGGTGATAACATCCTCCTGGCTCAAGAGCTCCTGAGGTACTACCGTAGAAACAAGGGATCTCCTAGATGTGATTTTAAAGTTGACTTAAAGAAGGCTTTTGATTATGTCAATTGGAGTTTTCTAATGGATGCTTTAGAAGTTTTTAATTTCCCTCATGTTATGAGAACTTGGATCTGGCAATGTATCTCTTCCCATAGCTTTTCTATCAATGTTAATGGTGATTTGATAGGTGTTTTTTTCACAACTCTAAATGTCTAAGACAGGTTGATCCTATCTCTCCTTATTTATTTGTGCTTGCAATGGAGATCCTTTCTCTTCTTATTCAATCTAAAATCAAATATTACAAGGTGTTCAAGTTTCATTAGAGGTGCAAGAAACTCCTGCTCTCCCAGCTCTCCTTTGCTGATGATCTCTTGCTCTTCTGCTATGGTGACCTTAATTCTGTGAGCACCCTCAACTCTCCCCTCATTCAATTTTAGGATCTTTCTGGGCTGCAAGCTAATCATTCCAAGAGCCATATTTACATATCTGGAATTCAAGATGATGGTAAGGATCAGATTAAGTGTCTTCATGGCTTTCCTGAGGGGTATTTACTAGTGACATACCTGGGTATCCCCCTTATCCCAACCAGGTTAAGGAATTACCACTGCAATGAATTACTTGTTAGAATTGAGAAAAGAGTGGGGTCTTGGACCAATAGAAATCTTTCTTATGCTAGTAAAATTCTCTTCATTCAGTTGGTTATTAGTAGTATTCAAACCTATTGGACTTCCCACCTCATTCTTCCGCAACAGATATCATAAGATTGAGCAAATGATAAGAAAATTCCTCTAGAGTGGGACTATTTTGGGGTGCAATGCTGCTAAGGTTGCTTGGGATAAAGTATGTATGTCAAAAAAGAAGGAGGATTGGGGATCAAGCATATCAGAGAGTGGAATTCCTCCTTAATGCTAAGATATATTTGACTTCTCTTCACTGACAAACAAAATCTTTGGGTTATGTGGATCCATGCCTATGATGTCAAAGGTAGAAGTTTTGGGGATTTGAAAACTCCTCATGCATGCTCTTGGAATTGGCTCAATCTTCTTAAAGCTAGGCATTCTGTGAGACCTCTTATGGTTCATATTATTGGAAATGGAAATAGTACCAGTCTTTGGTCTGATAACTAGCATAAATTTGGGCCTCTTTGCCTTGTCTGTAGCTTGGAGGACATTCAGGGGACTAATTTGCTAAGAAACTGTATGGTTAATTGCATTATCTCCGATAATAGATGGCAATGGCCTACTTGTTCTTCTTTTGCTACTCAAGAAATCATCAACAATCTTCCTACTTATCAGCTGGAAACATGTAGGGAGGATGTTGTGAAGTAGTCTCCAACTGCTAATTTTGTATCCACTTCCAAATCTGCATGAAAGGCTACTAGGAGTAAAGACTCTCTAATTATTTGGCATAAGCTGGTCTAGAATAGCAAATATGTTCCCAGATACAAGTTCATTCTCTGGCTTGCTATTGGATGCAAACTTAACACCCTGGATAGAATGCAATCCTATGCAGCCCATCTTGGAACTGAATGCATCCTTTGTAGAGATGCTGATGAATCGCACCACCACCTCTTCTTTGAGTGCTCCTTCTCTGCTGGAATTTGAAATTCTATTTTGGCCATTTCAGGTATCAATCTTCAACCTAGACCCTAGAACGAGCTAACTGAATGGACTGCTTCTAATTAGATTGGAAAATCAATTCTAAAGGTTCTTCTCAGATTGATCCTTGCAGCCACTCTTTATCAGTTATGGATGGAGAAAAACAACAGAAGATTCATAAGTCTCTTTAGTGATGCTAATTCTGTCTCCAAAGCTGTCCAAATGGCTATTAGAAGCAAAATGGCTTCCCTCAAGTTCAAACTCTGTGATGTGAATAGGCAGCTTGTTCACCGGTGGGGATTGTTGGATTGTCTTCAATGACTCTTCTTCCTCTCTATGCAGGATTCTTCTGGGAGTGTTTTCTTCTTTTTTTCACTTCCCTTTGAATGCTGCCTGGCCATTCTCTGTTTTGAGGAGTGATTTCTTTGTTTGTTCTTTGTACAATTTCTTTATCTCAATATATATTTCTTTACTTTCCAAAAAAAAATAAAAATTTAGGCTCATATCGATGAGTCTTAGTGAAATGGGCTCAGGCATAATTTAGGCAATCATCAAAATTGAATTTTGGTACTCATTCTTTATTAGTTTCATCTGTGTCACAAAGTGAAACCACCATTTAGATTATGGTTATTACTATTACTTTAATAGAGGACAATTTTGTATTATTTATGATCATACTCACATATTGGTCAACGGACATTAAGACTCAGACAAAGTTAATGACTTGTGGGAAAGTCCGAAAGCTCGACAATCCATTGGGCCAAATCTTGGTCCAGCACACTACAAGGACAACCATAGTTAAGGCTATGCACCTTTTTTTTTATTGGTAGGAGCTTGGCAAAATACAAAGTTTTTCACTCAATTTTGAATTATTTAGGAAAAACTAAAAGTCGGTACACTAATATAGACTTATTTGAGTAAAAAGATACTAATAAAAATTTATTGGGCATAGGTTCATTTTGATGGAAAAAGACCAAAAATCCATTGCAAGAATAATTTTTACAACAACCAATTTTTAGAAACAATTATATCACAATCCCGCCATTTTTTGTCTCTCCCCTTGTTACTCTCTCACTCTCTCTCCCCTATTCTCTCTCTATATGTTACTCTCTTATTCTCTCCCCCCTTATTTTCTCTCACTGTTACTCTCTCTCTCTTTCCCATTGATTTTTTTTAAATATGTAAATATTTGGTTTGATTATTTTTGTTTGAAATTATAAATTTTTTAATTTTTTGTGATACACCTTATTCGTGTATCTATTTGATGTATCTTTTTGGTATTCACTTTCTTGTATCAATTAGGGATATTATTTTAGTGTTTCTATTTTGGTGTATCTGTTTAATGTATTTCTTTCGTGTATCACTTCTTGTTTTAATTTTGTGCATCAATTAGGCGTATCATTTTAGTGTTTCTCTTTGGATTTCACTTATATCTCTTTGGTGCATCTATTAGGTGTATCTCTTTGGTGCATCTATTAGGTGTGTCTCTTTAGTACATCTATTAGGTGTATCTATTTGTTGTATATATTTGTAATCATTGTGTGCATTGAATAATCGGCGCAACTTGTACCTATTAGGTATATCTTTGTGGAGAAAGTAACATTTGGAATCGAATCAAAAAGTCAAGTTGGGAGTTGTATCATAATTCCTTCAACTGGTTTGGAACCAAATCAGAAAGTCCACAACTGGAGAATATAGGAAATAGAAACGTTTGAAGAATATACTGTGAGTTGATTTAAAAATAAATATTCAAAATTCAAACAAATAAAAAAATCAAATCAAATTTTTACATATTTGAAAAGAAAATAAGAGAGAGAGAGAGAGGGAGAACGAATAAGGAGAGGAGTAAATATTGAATGCAACTCCACTTGAATAGTTTTTTTGCTTACATGGAGGAAGAGTGGGTGGGTTGGTTATTAATTTTAGTGGGTCACATTTACTTATTTGTTTTGATATTATTGATTAGTGATACCACGTCATAATTTTCACATGGTATCATAGTTGTAATGAATATTATTTTTAAGGAGAGAGAATAACGGTGAGAGAAAATATGGAGAGAGAGAGAGAGGAAAAAAAATAGGGGAGAGAGTGAGAGGAACGAAGAGAGGAGGGAGAGAGAGTAATGTATAGAGAGAAAGGGAAGGAGAGAGAGAGAATAGGGAGAGGGAGAGGGAGAGTGAAAGGATAAGAATAAATGTTCAAAATTTAAATGAATGATAAAATCAAATCAATATTTTTCATATCTGAAAAGAAATAAATTGTCAATAGTTATGCATTATTTAAGGAAGGGTAATTAGGTAATATAGAAAAAATATAAATTAAATTGTGTACCTAATAACAAGAAATTTATATATAAATGAATTTAATAAAGTAAAAATCTTATCAGTGAACTTTTTCTTAAATAAGTCTTCAAAAATATACCCACACTCAATTCTCTTAAAGTTTTGGAACTGAAAACTTCAACTTTTGTTGAATTTAGAGGAAAAAAAAGTTTGGTCCGTTTTGGACCCCAGTTTTTTAGGCGATTTTTTCATCAATTTATTGGGCTAGAACAGCTTCTTTAGCACCAAGTAAAGGCTGATAAATCTAGCTTCTACAAGGAAAAACCAATTTTTTGGGAACACTCTAAGCGATTTAATTTTTTTTTAATGTTTGACTTTTTCACAAATATTTTCAAATTTTTGTTTCACACCCAAAAAAGTTAACTCCAAACAGGGCAAGAAGTGTCCTAAAAATGGCACACCTGAGGGCAGTTAGGGTCAGTCATATGGCCAAGTTAAGGGTTGTTCACTCTTCGGATGAACTGACCCACTAACACACACAAAGAGGTAAAAGAAACTTGGGGAAAGGAGTAGTCCATTCTTATAGCTTTTGGTTGTGGTTAGGCAACTAGTGCAGTCATAATTTTTGTTTTTATTTTATTTAGTTGAATTCCCATAGAATTGAGAAGTTAAATCTCATCTAAATATAACGCCCAACCCGAGTTATTTACTCCCAATGTGATGCCTTATAAACTTAATTACCAATCTGTGACACTTTTTAAAAGTGGGTCATCAACTCTGCTTTTGTTTGAAAACAGGGTCAATAACCTCGTTTTTAAATAAAAAATGTAATTAGTAGTTGCAATAATTGCAAATGAAAAACATGAAAAGTGTATTTACTAAACACCCTTTTCACCTTTACCCACAATATTTTGTTGTAGTTATAATAGATGAAGAGTGTGTTCACTAAATATTTTTTTTTGTTTTTTTTCTTAACACGCTTTTCACTTAATGCCCACAAAAATTTCACATTTAGCTAACATTTTTTTTTATTTAAAAGTGGGATGGTTGATTCCGTTTTTTAAAAAAAGTGGGATTATTGACCCGTTTCTAAAAAATGTCATAATTTAATAATTAAGTTCAAATATTTCCTAAATTGATAATAAAATTTAAAAATAACCACATTATTATAAATAACTCCGCCCAACCCTCTCCTTACGTTGGTTCCAAATTATGAAACCTATGGACCGTGCCTCATAAGCCAACATTAGAAACTTTTTCGTGCATGTGTGCTGACTGACCCGGTCCCTTATTTGACATTCCCAATTGTAGGTGGAATGTCACGAAGAAGTAAATCTCTATTTCTAATAGCCGCAAACCCCTTTCATAACACACAAGGAGCTTGGATTTTTCCATTTTTTGAATAGTATGTATATAGGAAAGAAGATAACGTGGTTCAAACTCACAATTATTAGATTCAACGACAGGACCATAAACTAATAGACTAACAGTTGAATCTTCAGGTTGAATTTGAAAGTATGTAAGACTAGTCCAAACATAGATTATGGACTGAGCTTGTCAATGTATGTGTTAATGGGTTCAACCAGCATCAGCAAAAACATAATACTATTTGAATCTAAAAAGTTGATGTGATCTGTTAATTTAATTGATTAGACTGTAGTTCTAGTCAAAAAAAATAAAATAATGAATAGTATACATTGAATTGATAAAAGGTTTGAACTAATAGTAGAGTTTACTGTCAATCTAATAATAAAGAATGATAAAGTCACTAAATAAGGCTCATGTAGCATTGCCCTTTTAAGAAAATATTCAATGTAGATGTTTTAATATTCATGTAGTTTTACTGAATATTTACTCGTAGTATTTTATGATGTTAAAAAAAAAAGGGCAAATGCTATAACCAAGGAAAAACCAAACAAAAAAAAAAGTGATTTTCATGGAATACGTATTCATTCAGAAAGTTAAAAAAAAAAAATAATGCCTGAAGGCTTTCAGTATTGAAAGTTGTAAACCTAGTTAATTTCTTCATTTCTGACCCATTCAATTTCAATTTTCTTAATTTCTCCCCAAAGCCCATCAGTCGATATTCAAAACCTTTACTATCAAACTTAAGAACATGAAAAATTCAAGTCGTATATACAATTCACATGACTTGATGGGTATAAATATAACATATCTTTGCATTTATATTCACCATACTTTTATTCACCCTTTGCTCTTTTTTTTTTTTTTTTTAAATTTTGGGAGCGGGGAGGGGGGAAGGAGGTTTGAACTCTTAACCTCAAGAAGATAGTTCCTTCATAAGGTAAGAAGTACCATGGGACTAAAGGGTCATTGGTTCATTCTTTGCTTAGTCTACCTACAAGATGAGATCTCTAAGTTATGTTCTAGCCATTGTAGCAATTGTTTTCCTTCTATGCGCCAAACCACATCAAGCCTGCAGACTACTAGATGGAGAATAAAGAGATCAATTAAAAAATAAAAATCTTGTGTTACAGTCTCTGCAGTTAGGAGGATCAAATGGGTGCACCTACATCCCTAAGCATGGTGGTCCTCCTTGCAAGCTCAATATTAAGAACTTTGCGTGTCACACCACGTCTGCTTCTCCTCCTGCGGTATACCCATAACTCATTGTTCCAAGTGGCATGAGCATTGGTTGTAAATGAAGGCCAACAGTGATTGATGATGCACAAATCGGTATTGCGCAAGATCAACAGTCAAGTATATGTAAGGGTGCAATAAGTGAGCAGTAAATAAAGCAGACGTAGAGGCTTACAAGGTGACTACTTGCACAAGAGTAGAGTCATATGGCTCCCATAGCAGAGGCTTACAAGGTGATTACATGCACGAGAGTAGAGTCATATGGTTGTCGTAGCAGAGGCTAGATAAGACCGAGCTTCTTTGCGACTCGTGAGAGAGTGCGAAGCTGGAGATATAGGCTGCTGAAGAACAGTTGGTGCTTGAGCGACAGGCATGAGAGGATGCCGTGAAGTTGTTAGGGCTTGAGTGGCAGGCACGAGAGGATGCCGTTGAGAAGTTGAGGCTAGCGCATGAGAGGGCTGCCCAATTTTGAGGCTAACCTTCGAGTAGCACTTGAGAGAGCTGCTAGAGCAGAGACTTGCTCCATAAAGATGGAAGAGACGAGGAGGGTGCTGAAGAACTGGGTGTCTGGCGCTGGGCACTACTGCTGCTGCTGGGAGCTTGAGGCTGGACGCCTAGTGCTGGGCGCTTGAGTCCGGGTGCCTGCTGCTGGTGCTTGGTGCCGTTGGGCGCAAACGCAGAGGGGCGATGGGCGCCGCTAGGCATGGACACCGAGGGGGGCTGGTGCCAGGAGTGGAGAGATCCTTCTTGGGTGGTGTGCAGAAGGTGGGCGATAGCCAGCCTGGGCACTGTCAACCTGGGTGATGCCAACTTGGGTGCTGGCCTAGGTGACGCCTGTTGCTGGGCGCTTAATGAAAGGATCATTGTTAATTTCTCTGACTTTTGTCCCCTATGAGACACTAGTAGTAGTTGGTGACGGGGAGAACCTTGATTATAGTTGTTGTGGCTCAGAGAGTAGTGACTGGTCATCGGGAGTATGACGACTGTTGTCCTTTTGTCTACACCTTGTTGTTAAGCCATGTTCTGACTTTTATAAGCTGTTTATAAATTTTAGGAAAACAAGATAATTCTGAACACAATAATCTTTGCAGAATTTTTTTTCATTAGATAATAAATAACAGAATAAATAAGATAAAACAAAAAATGATAGATAAATCTTCAGGTGCTCGGTGTCCCATAGGTGGGCTGAGGCTTTCTTGGCGGAGTTTGAATCTCCTTATCCTCCTAGCGCTCAGGAGATCGTTTGGATTTCTCTGAGGGGTTGTTGGCACTTTCTATCATCTTGGTCCCGACCAGGTGGCGGGACTTGTCCTCTGCCAGCAACGTACTACCTCAAATGGCCACATTGTATGAGTTCCTCGATCTGCCTTTTAAGATCAAAGCAGTCGTCCATATCATGGCCGTAAATGCGATGGAAATGGCAGTACCTGCTGGAATTTCTGCTATTTGGGGCGGACTTCATTTTATCGAGTCAATAGAGCGTGGGGTCATCCTGTATTTGGAACAGGATATGCTCCATGGAAGCATTGAGTAGTGTGAAGGCTTGTCGTTCTCTGAGAGGTGAGGGACCAAGTCGGTTCTTGGTAGAGATTTTTTCTGTCCTATTCCTTTTGTTCTCTGATTATCTCCTGTCTTTGCGGGTATCCTTCCTCTTTTCGCCCCCATTGGAGGACTCATCTCGTCTGGCCTTGATGACATTCTCGATATTCAAATACTTTTGTGCCCTTGACAGTAACTCAGGCATGTTGGATAGTGGCTTCTTGATGACGGAGAATATGAAATTAAAGGTGCGAAGGACGGCGATAAAGGCAGCTAGAGCTACCTTGTCATCTAGCTCCTTTATCTTGAGAGCCTCCTCGTTGAAGCGGGCAAGGTAGGTTCTGAGGCTTTCATCCTAGCCCTGCTTGATGGTGAGTAGATGGGTCATTGGTTTCTGATGTCGACGTCCTCCAATGAAGTGTGAGATAAAGGATCTACTCAACTTTGTGAAGGAGTGAATTGAGGAGGGCTTGATCTTTGCAAATTATTGGTGTGCGGACCCTTTGAGGGTGGTAGGGAAGGCTCTACACATAATCTCCTTAGGCACATTGTGTAGTTGCATAAGGAATTTGTAGGTGTCCAAGTGGTCAAGGGGGTCTTTGGTATCGTTGAAGATCTCGATGGTAGGCATCTTGAACTTCAAGGGTAAGGGATAATTGACTATGTCGGCAACAAAAGGTGTGTTAATGCGTCTTACCAGGTAGTCTACTCTCTAGCGCCTGTGCCTTGATGACGTTGAAGGTATCACCGAGCTGGTTTTGCACCTCTCTAATCTTCTTGTCCCACTGATTGGAGATATCCTTACTTGGGTGGAGGTACTGGCTTTTATGGTCTTCATATTGGCTTCCTCCGTTTTCGTTCTCCTATGCAGGTACGTGCAAAGGGGGTAAGCGAAAGCTCCCTACGCGCTGAGAGGAACTGCTGGGCGAAGGGCGCCCTGGCGTGGCCCTAGAGTATTCTGGCGAGGGCCTCCATGGTGGGGGGTTGTCTGACGCCCAGAAGGGAAGGGTTGTTGCTCCTCGCCCATTGGAAGGAGTAGGGCTTCTCTTACAGGGTGAGGGGCGAAGCCCCCTTGGGCGAGTATCAGCTAGATGATCTGTTGGTTTTAGTTCACCAGCAGCTATATGGTTTAAAGGAGCTGTTGCTTGACGACGGGGGTTGCTGTAGCAGGCGGTTCTGATGGTGCAAGGGAAGACGGAGCCTTCTCCTGATGAGTCGGGTTGTTGTCTCTTGGTTGTTGACTCATCGATCTAGTAATGATTGCCATGGATTGGAAGAATAAGAAAACTAGTCGTTTCTACAGACGTAGCTAAACTGATGATACACAAATCGGTATTGTGCAAGATCAACAGTCGAGTATATGTAAGGGTGCAATAAATAAGCATTAAATAAAGTAATCGATGACAAAATAGTAAAGATGGAATCCACACAAAGATTTATAGTGGTTCGGTTCGAGTGACCTACTCCACTCTCGGGAACGATAGTAGTGACCAGAGATCTTTATTGATGAGTAACCGAGAGAATGTACTTCGGGAGTATTACAAAGCTTGGAAGATAGAAGCAATGTGTATAGGAGGGTGTAGTATGTTTAGGGATCTCAAGGTGTAGAGGCCTCAAAAGGTGATGTCAAAATCTTAAAGACATGTCCTTTATGTAGAGAGGGCTTACATTATATAGGCTTAGTAAGGCGGTGAGGCGGTAACGTGAGGGAGAGGACTTCTACTATTTTGGTTAGTACAATTATGGTAGGATTAGATCTCCGAGCGTATCCCGATATTCTCTCCCTCGTGCTCCTGTTCTGTCGGAGGAAGATCCTGAAATGGGTTGGACCTGATTCTGAGCTTGGACTTAGGTTGGAGTGGCAAAATGAGGAGCAATGGGCAATGCTTGGACAGATGAGGGGGTCATGGGCGACGACCTTAGGCAAGATGGAAGACTGGGCGAGAGCCCTAGCTGTCCTGGGCTAGGGCGCCAAAATTTGCACTCTCAAGACTTGGCTATAGTCCTTTGCCCTGACCCTTGGGCGCCAGGTGGATGGGCACCAAGCGGATAGGCGCCAGGCAGATGGGCGCCAGGCAAACATGCGCCAAGCAAGTGAGCGCCAGACGGATGGGCGCTATAAAGGGGGGTGCCAGGTAGGCGGGGGTCATGGTGCTTTGGGCGTTGTCTTCTTGATTTCTTGTTGGAGTCCCTCCTAATGAGTTGTCCCAACTTCGATTGGGCTTTTTCTTGGTTTATTTAAGGTGAGAATTGAGGTTGAATCCTCCTAGATGGATTTTTAATGACTTGAGCCCGTCAAATAAATTTATTTGGTGATAAGTCCATTTTTTTTTTTACTAATAAATAATTAAGTCTATTATTTTTTTAAATCTCAAAAATACCCTTAACAGTGTTATTTTGTTCAATTATAGAAACCTTAAAGACCTTGAAATTAGCTTTAAATTAATTTTTTAAATTAGAAATTATTATCCCTTAATTTACTCACAAATTGAAATTGAAATTTATATTTTATCTCTCTCTCTCTCTCCGCGCTAGAAGAAGTTCCTCTCATTCAATAACAAATGCAAACATTCACAATAACAATTGCAAACCAAAATATAACATCTATTTTTTTCTTTACAATAATATCAAATTTTTATGCATAGTAACCCAACGACTTTAACAAAACTCAGGTGGATATATTTTGCATAGTAACATTAACGAGATATTTTTTTACATAGTAACATCAATGAGATATTTTTTCTTATTGTGTTCAATTATAAAAACCTTAAAGATCTTGAAATTAACTTTAAATTAATTTCTTAAATTAAAAATTATTACCCCTTAATTTACTCCTAAATTGAAATTAAAATTTATATTTTATCTCTCTCTCTCTCTCTCTCTCTCGTTAGAAGAAGATCCTCTCATTCAATAATAAATGCAAACCTTCACAATAACAATTAGAAACCGTAATGTAACATCTATTTTTTTCTTCATAGTAACATCAAATTTTTATGCACAGTAACTCAATGACTTTAACAAAACTCAAGATGATATATGTTGCATATTAATATTAACGAGATATTTTTTTAC
Organism: Ilex paraguariensis; assembly: GCA_963454935.2. Classification (NCBI taxonomy): domain Eukaryota; kingdom Viridiplantae; phylum Streptophyta; class Magnoliopsida; order Aquifoliales; family Aquifoliaceae; genus Ilex; species Ilex paraguariensis. The sequence goes on along the minus strand of CAUOFW020001059.1, from coordinate 908,956 downwards.
ACAGTAACGTCAATGAAATATTTTTTCTTTCACAGTAATAATAATTTTCTCTTACTTTTCACAAAATACGATCCACAAATCAAAAAATTATATTATTTAGAGTAATAACACATAATCGTTAGTTGAATTAGGACACTAATCACCACTTGTGAATGTCAAGACATCGAATATGTATTAATAATTTTCTTTTTCCCTCATAGTAACATCAATTTTTTCCTACAAGTAACACAATCAAGCATTTTTCGATTATATTGCATAACAAAAGATCCAAAAAAATTGAAACCTATATCAATTTAGTAATAATGAATCACATTTTGAACTTTGGAATGCAAAAAACAATGAAAAATTTGAAAGCTTGGATGCTTCTTTCTCTAGTTTTGGGTTTGAATATTACTATTTTTATTTTCAATTTTATTCAATGTTTCATATTGCTATTTTTTTTTTGTTGAACATGTTACTATTTTTGTTAAGCATGTTATTATTTTTGTTGAACATGTTTCTATTTTTTGTTGAACATGTTACCATTATTATTATTTTTAAATATTAATATTGAATGAACATGTTACTATTGTTATTTTTTTAAAAATATTAATATTAAATGAACATTTTACTATTGGTATTTTTTAAAAATATTAATGTTATATGTTACTAATTTTTTATGTTTAAATGTTACTATTTTTTTTTTTGGTGTTTAAATGGTATTATTTTTTGTGTTTAAATGATAAATTTTTTTTTGTATTTGAATGTTACTATTTTTTATTTTTAATATTACTATGTGTGTGTGTGTGTATATATATATATATAGAGAGAGAGAGAGTCCTAACCTATAGATATGAGAGAGAAAGTTTTTTAATATTAATCAAATAAACTCCTAAAATTTAGGAGTTTTTAATTTTTAGTTTACTTCACTTCTAAATGGAAGGGATATTAAGGTAAAATTGATAAAAAATGGATTTCGTAACAAATAAGTTTCTTTGGCGGACTTAAGTCCAAACAAGTACATATAGGGGGACCGGTCTCCAAATTTTTATTTAAATTGGGTCTAGCCTAGTTAATTTTGGGTCCATCAGTGACCATTAACAACATGACAATATTTCATAAGTCAGAACAGTAAATGTAACTTATGACTTGAAGAAAAATAGAAGCAAACCAATTTTTTTTTTTTTTAATTTACTTATACTTCAGTTGTGTGTATTGGATATATTAGTGGTTAGTACACCGAAAAAGAATAAGAGGATTTTGCCTTTGTAATTTGTATACATGTTAAAGACAAATTCACATTTAATTCATATCTCCAACACTTATGCGCATCTAATACAAGGAAACTCTGGTGGCGCCGTAAATACCGTTGAATATGCAACATTGGATAACCAGATAACAAATTCTCCAGCTATTAATTGGAAATTAACAATGTCGTTGAGGTTTTTTGAAGATAATGACTTGGCAGAAGCCACAGCACTAACCATAACAACTAACAAATATGAAACTCCAATGGCATCCAGAAGATCAAACCGTGAAACAAGTGCTACTTCAAGTTCAAATTCTTGCCTTCAAGCTTTTCTGGCAAGTTAAGGCTAAAATACTCGGTTGGCACACTTCAAAACTTCCGATTTAACTACAAGATATGCAGAAGTTTTCTCAACATCTTGATGATATGAACAAATTGAAAAGACTACATAGAACCTACCAGGAAAAAAATAAATCAGTGCCCTTCCATATCAAACTTCTTTATGTCTTTCATTATCTTGCCCTGTAGGGGACAAATGAAGCTATGAGATGCTCCACCATTTGTAATGCTACAAAGAAACAAAGGATTAAGCCATTGCTTGCTTTTAAAACTGAGACCCTAGAGGATATCTCCAGCAAGAAATTTTATCCATAAGTCTAATATGATTTTTTTTTTTGTAAGAGAGACCATATGTAAAGGTAAGCAGTTAAGAGCAGAATTGGTTGACTTTTTTCATGTCAGAAACGTTCTCTGTATACCAAGAAATTATCAGTCATCTTACCCATGAGCCCCCTAGAAGTACTAAAATTGTCTAGGAAGTTATCAAAAACAACAAAATCATTAACATGCAAATCTAACTGGCTGCTTCACTACATTGTTGTCTGAAATCAGCTAAAGACCTCAATTAGTGATAGAAATTCAAAAGAAGTTCAAATTTTCAAAGAAGAGTAACCAAGAATATACAATCCATGGGAAGATCAGAATTCAGCAGAATGTTGCAATAATTGTTCAGACTTCTAGTCTTTTAGCACTACTTAGCAGCCATAGGTTTGTCCCTCCATTAAATCTCTTTGCCAATATCTTGTATTCATTTGCTTCATACTCTTACACCTTAAAACATTTATTGCCTATATGTATCATAACATGCTTCACATATTGACCTGAGTAGAAATTAAAACCAGCAATTTTGAAGCAAACTAAACTGTCGTTTAGTCTAAGACTAATACAAATCATCTAGGTAGCAACAAGCCGTTTCCGTTTCTCTGCAAGGAAATGCACTTATTAGTTAGACAACAATGAGATTTCCCTAGCTTTTTCACAAAGAGATAAATAGGATGATTGAGATTCATCTTACAAGCACTACTTTACAGATGGATCATTTTGAAAGAGCAGCAACCAACTTCTCCTTCAAATGCTCTGCAGCACCACCTTGCATCCGAATAGAGAACGAGTGAATAACCTTGCCATGGTCCATCATGGAAACATCAAACTCTTGAGGAACTACTTGATGTTTTCTAAATGCCTTTATAACTCTAGAAACCGGGTGGGTATATAGTGGACAGCTCACTCGAACAACTGCATCTTCATGTCTTGACTAAAAATCAATTTCCGGGACAGTGCATTGCTTTTGCTTATTGTTACCCATTTCCCTTTCTGCTTCCAAAATCCTAATCTTCTTTTGGAGATCAGTGATGTATGTACTGACATCACCTAGCAGAGAAGCCTTGTCCAGGAGATCGGGTCTTCTCTTTTTTCTTGAATAGGAGAAGGTCTTCTCATGTGCCCAGATTGCATGCGACCATGCCATTCAAGGGTTAATCATGAAATCACAAGTCCATATATTGTATGAACAAAACGCTTTTCAATTCAAACTCATCTTAATTAAAAAACCTAGTTTCTTCCACCATGACCCATTCAATTTCCAAGTTTTTTTTTTGTAGACCATTCCAGTCAACAGTCAATAGTCAACAACCCTCCATCAAACTAAAAAAAATGAGAAATTCGAACAACAGTATAAGGGTATAAATATAGCCTTGCCCCTTCGTTATGATCACCATATCCTTTCGTTATTCACCATAGTTTTACATTTTTTTTTCAGTCAAAGCCACCCAGTGTGCCAAACCCCTACCTGTATATATAACTAAAAGGAATAAGGTACAAGGGACGAGGATAAAGAGCCAAGTCTCCAGAAGTACATAGTGTGAGGAAGAAAGTCAAAGCAAAAGCAAGATGGTGACTCATCACCAAAAACATGGAAAATAAATAAATAGAAAAGCAAAGTGGGGACTCCCCACAGAACAAAATAACTGAAAACATAAACGAAAATAAAAATTTATCGACGAACGTGAGGAGTCTGTCGAGTGTCCAATGCGAGGATGACAGTAATCTCAAAAAGAAGGGATGACGAATCAAAAAATCGCTGATTGAGCTGCTAAGAGCAAGCCCAATTAGTCATGAAGTCTGTAGCCTGATTTACTTCCCTGCAGAACGTGGCAGACGCGAGCCGATAGAGAAGCACGCAGAAGCCGAATATGAGCAAGTAGGTAAGCATAAACCCAACACCCAGTACCCTAAGCGGAAACCTAAGAAACCACTGTAGCTGAATCTGACTCCACTACTAACTCTGAAGTTTCCAAATCTGTGGCCAATTCCAGCCCAACACAAATGTTAATAATCTTTACGCATAAAATTGTTTATGACTTAGATAGAATTGAGCCATATCGTGGAACAATCAAAAAATAGTTTTCACCTTCAATTTCAATCATAAATACCCTGTAGACCACAATTGTAGCAGGCATCATTTTGACATCCTATCTCACGAAGTAGCTTGATAATCGAACCACTCCAACGGCGAATAGTGCCTTGGGGGTCAAGGTCCTGACTTGAACAAGATAGCTGTGGCAGATGGGATGGGGCTCTTCATGGTTAGGCCTAGTAACGGAATGAATCTTTGACTCATCCGAATCCAACGTAGGACGTTCGATCCGAATTGATTTGATAATTTGGGGAATTTTATTTTTGTGGTTCACATTAAAATTTGATTAACAATTCAAAATTTGGTCCGATCCGAATAACTTAATTTAACTAAATTTTAACTATTTTTTTTTTTCAAATAATCACTTAATTTTTTTAATATTTATAAAAATATATATATAAAAATTTCGGCTCTGTTCAGATCGAATATACGTATATCTAAATCCAAATTCGTGAAATATAATACAACAAATTAGAATTTGGATATTCAATAAAAAAAAATATCAATCTATATTAGACTAATCAAATTCGAGTTTGATTGAGATTCAATACATTAAAAAGTGTATATCTAGTTACATAGTGTTTTTTTACTTTTAATTATAATCTTGTCCGCGGTATTGAATTGGACTTGTTATTATCATGTATGTCGCCTAAAGCCTCGGCAAAACATCAACAACAAAACTTCAAAAGTTGAATCGTCCATTGCAGAACTTCAACCATTCAAAGTTCTATTCAAAGTAAACGCATCTCTACATATTCTAAGTACCCAAACCTAAGTTTAGGAGAACATATTCTAAGTACCCAAACCAAAGTCTGGGACAACATATTTTAAGTACCCAAACCTAGTTTCTTCCGCTATGACCCATTCAATTTACAAGTTTTTTTGTAGACCATACCAGTCAACAACCCTCCATCAAAACAAAAAAATTGAGAAATTCAAACAGTATAAGGGTATAAATATAGCCTTGCCTTTCGTTATTTTCACAATATCCTTTCGTTATTGACAATAATTTTATATTCTCTTGGCAAACAAATCATGAGATCTGTAACTTTAGTTTCAGCGATTGCAGCAATAGTTTTGCTTTTAACCATCAAACCATATGAAGCTAGTAGAGTGTTACAAGAAGAAACAAAAGATTGGATGAAAAACAAAAATCTTCTGTTACAATCTCTCCAGAAGAGTCCTCCTGGACCTAATGGGTGCACCTACATCCCCGGGAGTGGGGGTAGTCCTTGTACACTAAACCAGAAGAACTTCGCGAGTCACATTATTGCTACTCCTCCTCCTCCTCCTGCTGGTGGTACATATCCATTTCTAGTGGTTCCATCTGGGGTCGCTACTGAAGATGATAAGTAGATCAGTGAAGGCAGTGCTCATTGACAATGTAACGGGACCTTGGAAGAGAGAGACGAAGCTGTAAATTACTTAGATAAAATAGAAGAAAACTGTGTTTTCATTCTTTATTCTTTATATTTTTTTCATGCGTCAAATGTAATCTTTCACTAGCATGATGGACGGAGATAAAAGTAAGGTGATGTGTTTGTGTGTATTTTGCATAGTCATGGCACAAGAATTAAAAAGGATGAGTTGAATTGTATATCTTTTACCTCAGTATGTTAGTGTGGTTCATCACACAAAAATGCTATTCTTGTTTTTTCTTCCTAATCTGCACATAACCGTGCTAGTCAGAAACACCACTGTTGCATGTAACTTCCCTTTTACCACTATAATTAACTACCATTCTTCAAAGTTTTTGAAAAAAATGACGTATTCAATGTACGAGACTCCACAAGATCTAAGAAAAGTTAGATGTACGCAGTTTTACCATTGCAAGCAAAGAAGTTGTTTTTACAATTCAAACACGTGACCTATAGATCACAATAAAACAATTTTATTGTTGCGTCAAAATCCACCCTCAAAATTTTTGAAAAAAACAAGCCACTAATTTAAAATTTTTGAAAAACATAATTTTGATCACCCTAACTTTTCATAATTGTTTTATCATCCTAATTTTTCATAATTTTGCATTCAATTTTTTAAATGGTATGATGACAAGAAGGCAAAAAAGGAAGGGAGGGAGGGAGGGGGGGGGGAAGGAGGTCGGTAGGGAAGGAAATGTGTGCAAGATTAGTGCATCGCAAGCAGTCGTTGCTATTACTATATTATATAACAAACAAATTAGGTGTGGGAGACATTGAGAGGCCTTCCTTCCTTATTCTTTCTCTTCTTAGAATTTATATTTATTTTAATAAATTAAATCAAATTTCATTTCACCATGAAGCATAACTACCCATCCCCTAATTAATAGTTATAGTCAAATCCAATTTTACAAATCCAAATAGATTGCGATTGCACCCTAATTAATAGAATGGAATTTTAATCCATATGTAAGTAATTAAATTTGAATTGAGATCAAATTTGGATTAAGATCCGGTTCATTAATTTACAAAACTATATATCAATGATGTTTTTGTAAGTTTACAAAATGACACCTTACATGACTCAATGAGAGTTTTTGTCTAAGTGCATCGGAGCAACTATTCTTCCTTTTATTAGAATTCCAATGAGTTATGTTACAATATATATGTAAGATGACACCAACTTTAAAACTCTAATATTGGTATATTACACAAGTATCGAAATATCGTTTTTGTCAGCTCGAAAATGAAATAGAAATAGAGAAAAAATATGAAAACATTTAGAAACATGTGGAAACATATATAAAATTATTTTATTTATAAAAAAATCTTAATAATTAATTGATTGAGCATGTTTATTAAGTTAACATCTGATGATGCACAAAATAGTCTCGTGTAAGGTCAACAGTCGAGTGTTTGATAAAGTGTAATTAATGAACAATTATTATAGCAATTAATGACAATAACGTAAATATTTGGTCAATACACAGATATATAGTAGATCGATTCAGGTGACCTAATCTAGTCCGAAAGCGGCAACGGTGGCTAGTGAGCCTTTATTAATAAATAAGGTAAGGAAGAGAGAGCTCTAGGAGAGGAATGCTCCGGGCGAGGTACAATAGCTAAGAGAGAGAAAAGTTATGTGAAGGGTGTGTAGAGATGTAGGGAGATACCCCTCTCAATAGAGAGAGCTTACAATTTATAGGCATGAAGCCCTTAGGTGAAGCGGTGGCGTGAGGATAAATATACTAGTTTATCGGGGAGGATAACTACAAAAGGTAAATATAATTAAAATAGTCTTGGTCTTTAAAAGTGGGTATCCCGATAATTACCCTCCATGTGCTTTATTCTTCTTGAACTCCCTGAACCTTGGGCTAGGTCGAATTGATTAAACAGACTTGCCCCGTTTTTTAGCTGATTTGACCTTACTTGATTAGTTGGGCCTAATACATTCGAAATTGGTTAGGAATTGGCTCATCATTTATCCATTGACGTTTCTTTCGAAATTTTGAATTTTTTTTTTCAACACACCAATGCGATATTTCGATGCTTGACATTATATATTCTAAAAAATTGAATACATCTATGTCATACAATGGGCTCCTTCACAAATAACTAAATTTTAACAAATTAAATCTAAATTTGAACTAAATTTATTCAAATAACCACTTAATTTTTATAATAGTAATACAAAAATATATAAATACGAAAAGTATATTTCGGTCCTGTAAGACTCTTCTTTCACATCACACAAGGGACCTGAACTCAGCAGTAGATAAGTGTTGTGGATGAACGTGTCGAAGAGGGATAAGGGGAAGACGTACGAGTGGTGATAGTCATATCCGCGTTGTTGAATTCAAGTCCTTGCCACCGTCCGCAGCTGCTGGAGCAAACATACCATATAATCTCTGCGACTAAACTCTCAACCCATTCAAAGGCCGAGACAGAAGAATTAATTAAGCATTCAAAGGACTACTTTTTTTGGTAAACGTATTCCTACTCCTCCTTCGCTTCCAAACAAAACAAAATCACATGAGGAGACAAAAAAAAAAAAGAAAAAACAAGTCCCAGTCATTTGACAATAATAGATCCCAACATGAATAATTTAATTTTGATTGACATGATAAACATATTTTATTAACATTGTAAGAAATCATTTGATTGATTGATTTATTTATTTTTGTATGAATTATTAAATAATTAAATATTTTTTTATTTTATTTTCTCTTGGACTTATGTCGATTAGATTTATAATTTTTAGGAGTTCTATGTGTGGTGACTTTAGTTGAAAGACAAGGAGAGATCATACCAAAAATTACCACTTATTAAGATCAAAATATATTTTTTTTAAGTGAAGGTATAATTTCTTAAAGTAATCATGACGGATCACAATCTTTTTTCTTTTTTTTTGTTTGTGTTTTTTGATTCAACACTCAGGCGTGTCAGCTTCAAAGTGTATCGACTAATCTCCTTCCTAATTCAATCAAAGGTAAGTCATTCATGTCGGGACTAGGATCTTCATGAGAGATAAATTCCTTATGACCTAGCCTGAAGGGATTGACAAGATTTAAATTCAAGACATCTAGGTTTATAACTCGTCTTGTTACCACTTAAACTATCTCTTGAGATTACGAAGCACGATCAACCGAAAAAGTTTTCTCATTTTTTGATGTGCCTAGATTGCATTCTAGCGTGATTTTCATGGAAAAAGTAGAAGGTGAAAAATATGGATATTGAAGGCTTTTAATATTGAATGTAAACCTAGTTATTTTCTTCATTTTTGACCCATTCAATTTTTATTTTCTTGTCAAACTCTCCGTCAATGTTCAAAGCCCTTCCATCAATCTTATAACATGAAAAATTCAAGTCATACATTTTGATGACTTGATGTGTATAAATATAGCATCTCTTTGCATTTTATTTATTCAACTTACTTTTATTTCATTCTTTGCTCAATACGCCAACAAGATGAAAGCTCCAAGTATTGTTTTAGCCATTGTGGCAATTGTTTTCCTTCTAAGCATCAAACCATATCAAGCCTGCAGATTGCTAGATGGAGAAGAAGGAGATTGGTTAAAAAACAAAAATCTCGTGGTACAGTCTCTGCAGTCCGGAGGTCCAAATGGGTGCACCTACATCCCCACGCCTGGTGGTACTCCTTGCAAGCTCAACAATAAGAACTTTGTGCGTCACACCATGTCTCCTCCTCCAGCATACCCACAACTCATGGTTCCAAGTGGTGCGGCCACTGGTCGTAAGTGAAGGCCGACGGTGACCATTAACAACATGACAATACTTAAGAAGTCATAACAGTAAAGTAACTTGTGAGGTTAAGGAAAGCAAAAGCCGACCAAACTCTTTGTTTTTTAATTTACATATGTTTATATTTAATTTGTGTATTGCATATATTAGGATGATAGATTGACAAAAAGAGAATAAGAGGATGCTCTCTTTGTAATTTGTATACTTATTAAAGACAAATATATAAAGCTTAAAGTGAACAATAAGTCTTTCCTCATATTTCTACTTACAAAATATTATTTTTGTGTTATTTGGTGACTAAATAAGATATATTTTTCACCGCTGATAAATTATAAAATTTGAATTTGTGTCTAAGGCTTCCATTCGTATGTTGGTTATCTTAAAAAACATAATTTAAAAGATCGTATTAAAAATAATGATAATTACCTTCAGTTTGTTTTTTTTTTGTGCACTGTAAACTACAAAAAATGGTCATACATAGGATTTATTGTCACTGTTGGTTTTATGTTGACTCAATAGATCTTAAACCATTGGAATACTGTGACTTTAACTCTAAGAGCCTAAAATCATGAAGAAATATCTTCAACACAACACGGTGATAACTCTTGAAATTCAAACAATTTGGAAGCAACTTAATCTTTCGTTTAGTTTCATATCAACTATAAATTTTTTCTTGTGGATCCAAACAAAAATATGCATCTACTAAATTTTCAAGATTACATCCTTAACGTACGCATGACAAAATCAATCTTCATACCATGTCACACACACACACGTCAAATGAGTCTTCTTCAACATGAACGCCAACTTGATCATTAGATCACCAAGAAGTTACTTTGATTGTTGCACAAGGATCATCAGTCTAACTCTGATTGTTTTACCATGATCATCAATCTACCTCTGATACCCCTTGTTGGTTTTACACAACGGATAATTAATACTAATAGCATAAGTTAGAAGACAAGATAAATATTAAAAAAATAATGAAAATATGGCACAAAGATATAACGTGGTTCAATACAACATACCTACTTTGGTACACAATACCTACATCTACGGACTAAAAACCTACATTGATGTATTATTTACTAAAAAACTGGTCATTTGATGACTAATTAGATAATATTCAATTTTATTTATAGGGATAAAATATTTTCAACCAATACAATTTGGATACTGTCAGATCCAGTGTTATCAGTGATGATGCACAAATTGATATTGTGCAAAATCAACAGTTGAGTATATCAAGAAACACAATTAATTAGCAGTAAATAGGCAATCAATAGCAAAACAGTAAATAAGGGAATCAACAAAAAAATTTATAGTGGTTCAGTTTGGGTGACCTACTCCACTCTCTGGAGCAATAGCGGTGGCCGAAAATCTTTATTGATGAATAATATCACTGGAAGAGTAACTCCGAGAGTATTACAATGCTTTTAGGAGAGAGAGAGAGAGAGAGAGAAAAGTGATGGGTGTAGGGGTCTCAAGGTCATGTCAATGTGTCTCTCCTTGTGGAGAGAGCTTACATTATATATGTTTAGTATGGCAGTGAGGCGGTGATGTGAGGGAGAGGACTTTTACTCTTTTGGTAAGTTCAATCAAGATAAGATTAGATCTTCGTGCGTATCTCAATTTTTTCTCCCTCGTGCTCCTATTCAGTCGGAGGAGGATCCTGGGCTTGGACTTTAGTTGTTAGGTGTTGTACTTGAATTGGAGTGACAGAGTCAAGAGGGAAAAAGACTCCAAGAAGTTGGGCAGGAGAAGGAGCAAGAGACAAAGGAGGGAAGGATCCCCTTGGGGTGGCCCCCTTTGGGCGGCGCCCCTTGGGGTAGCCCCTTGAGGGTGTTCCCCTTGGACTCCTCCTTGACTTTGACTTTCCTTGATTTGAGCTCCTCCTTGACTTGGGCTCTGAGGTGTCGTCGGCCTTTTTTGATTAATTGGGCCTAGCCCAGTTAATTTCGGGCTCAAAAAGTGTAGCTCTCTCACGAGCAATCCTCAAACTCTGTCTTTGCTCTCGTGCAAGCAACCTACCTCTCTTTCTAGGTAATTATGCTAGATATTTTAATGTTTAGAATAACATTATTTTTGTCATTTCTAGGCACGCTTTTGAAACTCAGGCTGTCTAGGACTACATTAGATTAAATGTCAACAATTGGGCCTCAACCTTTTTGTGTCTGTCTGACACTGTCGCCTCATTGCCGCAGCTCTCCAACGCTTAACGCCTAGCGCAAATAAGGCCTGACTGCGCCAAGTACCCCCATGGCTAACTGTGTCATGCCCAACGCCTCGCCATGCTCACCTAGCGCAGCAGCCTTTCCTACGAGCCCAACCAGCACAGCAGCTCCTCCTGCACAGCGCATCAGCCTTTTCTGTGCGCCCAGACAACGCAGTCACTCTCCTGCGTACACAACCAGCTTGCCCACCAACACCTGACTCACCTCCAAACACCTAAGCATGGGCGCCCAATGCCTAGGCTGCTTGCCTCACCTCTACAGCGCTAGCCCCAACCACGCCCAGAGCTTGCTTCCTTTACGTGCCCCAACGGTGCTCGCCCCAGCGCACCCGCCTCCCCTAGTCTCCTCCCTCAGCTTACCTAACTGCTTGCCCAGCTGCTCGGCCTCCTGAGCCTCGCCAACACTGCCATGCCCCACGGTGACCCTTGTCTTACTAGCTTCCTACAGAGCACAAGCTCTGCCTTCTCCTTTGGTCATGCCCTAGAATCCAAAAGGAAATAAAAATGGAAGTAAATGAAAGAGTTTATATAACCAATGGTGTCCCACAAAGCAAAACAAGTTTACTGGAAGGGAGAGGGTCGCCGAACAAGAGGAGTTTTTAAAAAATTCGGATTTAAAAAAGGATGCGCGCTATTTTGACAGTAATTCCAAACGGGGCTCATTATATATTAAATCGAAGATCTCGACGAACCCTACAAAACTCACTGCCCAAGGCAGTGAAGGACGCTGTAAAAAGTCCAAAAAAGGCCCAGAAACAGATGTTTTGGCCTCCTGAAGTTTTTTTTTTTTTATAAACAAAAAAAAATTTCAGTTTCTGCTTGCCCAGAACAGTAGTAGCTCGCCCAAATCGCGTGCCCAGCTCCCTGCTCGCTATTTCGACCATAACTTTTGCTCTATGACTCTAAATGGGGCTTATTATATATCAAATTGAAACTCTCGATGAGATCTACGAAACACACAGCCTTTGGTTATGAGTGATGTTGTTAAAAGTCCAAAAAAGGCCTAGAAACAGATGTTTGGACCTCCCAAAATATTTCAAATTGTGCCAGTCAGCTAAAAAATCAAACTCAACCGAATGCCCTCCTCTCCAAGTTCTATTGGACATAAGGCATTTGGGCAAATGATGGGCCAAGCCCAAGGTCCCAACTTATGTTACAAGACCAAGGGCCCAACTCCAAGAGGTCTAGCTAGTCAAGTCCAATGGAGTTTGCACCCAGTCAAGCTTATCAGGTTCTAGTTGTTATATCAGTAGAGGATCACGCGGGGTCATCTAAAAGCTCAGCCATACCACCTTGAAAATAGTCAATACCCTAGTCATCCTTTGACCGAGTCTCATGGAGAGCACCTCAACCGCCTCGCCTGTTGAGAAGAAGTCGTCAGCTCCACCAGAATAGTTATTTAGTTGTTATTAAGTCGCCCCAATCTGTTAGGGGACGATTATAAATTATAAGCCTCGCCAACACTTGGGGGCATCACACTTTGTTGAGCACAACTCTTTCCTTTCTCTCGCAGCTTGTAGCTCTCTGCTCTCCTTGCACATTTGAGTTAATAAAATACCCGGCAACCCTAGCCATTCAAAAGTGGATATAGTCACTTTGACCGAACTACTATAATTCTTGTTTTTTCTCTACTTTAATTACTGCATTTATTACTCATACTTGGCAGGTGGTGTGCAAACTCAATTTGTGCATCATCAATCAAAACTTCACCTAACTGGTCGGTTGGACCGGTTGAACTGTGAACTGGGACCTAAAATGGTCCGATTCTGTAGTTAGACCGCATAAAGAAGCAAACTGTCTGACAACTGTTGAATCAACCAGTTTTTGACCAAAACTATGAACCAGATGGTTTGTTCAAACTGGACAGCTAAAAATGCAAATCTTACATAAAAAAAAATTAAAAAAAACCTTTTTTTGGGCCATTTTTGTCCTAAATCAATTGCAGATTTGCAACTTAGTGAACCAAACGGTTGGGATTTCAATGGTCTTCATCTTCCTTCGGTCCTCCTCTTTTTCGAGGACGAACAACTAGCTCGGTCCAATGGTGTTCGTCTTCCTTCAGTCCAATGGTGTTCTGGTTCTTTGTCTTTCTTAGTTGTTTTTGCCTCTTTGGATCAAAATGGATTGTTCATTGAATTTAACCAAGTCATTATTCTTTGTCTCTTTCTCACATATACACACACTCACTTACAGTCCCCGACTCACAATTATGATTTATAACTCTTATGTTTTATAATTATTAGTTAAATTATTATATTTTATAATTTTTATAATATTTCTTTATTTTTTATTATACGATTGGTCCGATCAGTTGATTCAGTGAAGCATTGACCCAATCCCCCTATAGGTTTGATGATCAATCTAGTTTTGATAACATTGGTTAGATCTCTATGTTGCCATTAATATAACTATCCATAGTTTATTAAGACTATTCTAATATATTTTCTTATTTCATTTATGATTCTCACATTGAATACCCAACAAACTATCATTCCTGACAATTACAGAGTTTGAATCAAATTTTAATAGTCAGTTGACATTAAGACTCAAACAAAATGTTAATGACTCACGGGAAGGATTGAAAGCTTGACAATCCGTTGGGCCACGTCTTAGTCCAGCCCACTACAAGGAGAACCATAGTTAAGGCTGTGGGCTTTTTTTTGGGTAGGTAAATCAGCCTGGAAAAATACAAAGTTTTTCACTCGATATTGAATTATTTAAGCCAATGCCATTTATGTTATTTAAAGTTCGGGGGCTGAAAACTTCAATTTTTGTTGGATTTAGAGAAAAAGAAGTTTGGATCGTTTAGACCCAAGCTTATTGGGCGTATATTCAATCAAAACAGCTTCTATCAACACCAAAGAAAGCTAATAAATCAGGCTTATCCAACAAAAAAATTGATTTTCCCAAGAACACTTCGAATGGTTTCAAGAACTTTTTTAACTTAAGATTTTTCCACGAAGCTTTTCAAACTCCTATTTCGCATCCAAAAAAATCAACTTCAAATAGGCCCAGGCTGTCCTAAATCTTTCATATCTCCTGAAGAAAAAAATATTAAACTTTTAGAATTTTAATTCAGTCGAATAGTGTTATTAATTTTTTGTCCAAAGTTTGACTTTAAAACCTCAACTTATAATTTTATAATTCTATAAGAGTATATATTTAATATAAAAATCAAATTGAAAACTCGATTATGGCTCAACAGAGGGCAATTAGGGTCAGTCATATGGCCAAAGTTATGGGTTGCTTATTCTTAGATGCAGAATCAGGAATATCTATGAGGGGGTAAAATATAACTGATACAACAAAATATTTAGTTGAAATTGATACAAAAAATTCAGTTCAAGAATGATAAAAAAAGTAAGAATCAAGATAAAATTATAGTGAAATAGTAAATTTATTTTATTTAGCTGAAACAAAATCCTAATAAAAAGAGAAAATAATTTTTTTAGTATATTTTAACCTAATTATATATTTTAATAAAATAATTTTTTTTAAAAATCTCTAAAATTTTATATATGAATTAAATGTAAATTAATTTTTCAATAATTTTCTATCAATGCATACAATCACAAATCCGTAGTAAAATTATTCTTTATGTAGTTACAAAATTTAATTGATTGTTGTCGATCTTATAAATAAATTCCTTATTTGAAATAACTTGAAATATTTTTGGTTACAACATTTTGTCTTTTATATACAATCGTATTTTATTAGGTTATAAACTACTATTACTAAAAAATGGGTAAATAAAAACTAAAAATTGTTCTTAAAAAATAATGAACATTGTATGAGATAAAGATAATTATTGTATTTTCCTCAATATACAAATAGATCAAGATAGTTACATTTGATTGATTTAATCCAAAACTAACATATTTATTTTAGAGGATTATTGGACCACTAATTTATTGAAAAAAGAAAAGACTAGAGCCATTATTAAAATTTTTCAAAAATTTAGGGGGAGGGGCAAATATGATGTATAAAATAATTTTATGGGTCCTCATCTAAGATGGTCCAAAAATGAGGGGGGCAAGTGCCCACCCTGATCCCCATGTAGCTCCGGCCATGCTCATTCTTCGGATGAACTGATGCGTCTCACACACAAAGAAAAAAAAATAACTTTGGAGAAAGGATTAGTCCCTTCTTATAGCTTCTGGTTGGGGTTAGGTAATTTGGTGCAGTTTTAATCTATATCCGGCTAATTGGATTCGAGTTCGAATCAAAATCCGATCTATTGACGTGTCTACACACATATGACCCGTTTTCATTGACAAAAAATAGAGATACAATATCAAAAAATATATTTCAGTCCTCCTCTTTCACATCACACAAGGAACATGGATTCAGCAGTAGGTAAGTGTTGTGGATGAACGTGTACAAGAGGGAAAAGTGTTAGACAAGAGGTAGCAGTCATATCCGCGTTATTGAATTCAAGTCCTTGCCATCGTCCGCAGCTGCTTGGGCAAACATAATCTCTGCGACTAAACTCTCAACGCATTCAAAAGCCCAGACCCAAGAATTTTAATTAACCATTCAAAGGAGTATTTGGTAAACGCATTCCTACTCCTCCTTTGCTTCCAAACAAAACAAAATCACATGAGAACAATATTATGTTTTATTAGTATTGTAAGAAAGTATTTGATTTATTTCTTCATTTATTATTGTATAAATTATTATAAAATTAAATATTTTTTATTTAATATTCTCTTAGAGTTATGTTGAGCAAATTTATAATTTTTCAGAGTTCTATTTGTGGTGAATTTAGTTGAAAGAAAAAGAGATCATACCAAAAATTACCACTTTTTAAGAACAAAATATATTTTTTAAAAGTGAAGGTACAACTACTTAAAGTAATCATGACTGATTGCCATCTTCTTTTATTTTTGTTTTTTGTTTAACAATCAGATATTCGGATCAACTTCGTCTAATCACCTCCTTAGTTCAGTCAAAGGGTGATCATTCATACTGGAATTAAGGTATTCATAAAGAATAAAATTCTTATAGCCTGAGCCCAAGCGACTGTCAATATTCAAATTCAAGATCTCTGAATTTACAGTTCGTTTCTATTGCCACTTGAAGTACCTTGGATTACCGACGATGAACCGGAAGAGTTTTCTCATTTTTTGATATGCCAAGATTGCATGCTAGAGTGATTTTCCTGGAAAACGTATTCATTTAGATGGTGAAGAAATATGCATATTGAAGGCTTTTAATATTGAATATAAACCTAGTTATTTTCTTCATTTTTGATCCATTCAAATTTTATTTTTCTTGTCAAACCTCTCCGTCAATATTCAAAACCCTTCCAGCAATCTTATAACATGAAAAATTTAAGTCATACATTTAGATGACTTGATGTGTATAAATATAGCATCTCTTTGCATTTTATTTATTCACCATACTTTTATTTCATTCTTTGCTTAATCAGCCAACAAGATGAAAGCTCGAAGTGTTGTTTTAGTCATTGTGGCTATTGTTTTCATTCTAAGCATGAAACCACACCAAGCCTGCAGTTTGCTAGATGGAGAAGAAAGAGACTGGTTGAAAAACAAAAATATCGTGTTACAGTCTCTATAGTCAAATGGGTGCACCTACATCCCCAAGCCTGGTACTCCTTGCATCAATAATAAGAACTTTGCACTTCACATCACGTCTCCTCCTCCTCCTCCTCCTCCTCCTCTAGCATACCCACACCTCATGGTTCCAAGTGGTGCGGTCATGATCGTAAAGAAGGCCGAGAGTGACCCTTAGCCACATTACAATACTTTAGAAGTCATAACAATAAATGTAACTTGTGACTTGAAGAAAAGCAGAAGCATACCAAACTTCTTTTTTAATTAACATATTTTTGTACTTAATTTGTGTGTATTGCATATATTATGATGATAGATTGGCAAAAGAAAATAAGAGGATGCTCACTCTGTAATTTGTATACTTATTAAAGGCAAATAAAAAGCTTAAAGTGAACAGTAAGTCTTTGCTCATATTGCTGCTTATAAATATTATTTTTGTGTTATTTGGTGACTAAACGAGATAAATTTTTCACTGATGATAAATGACAAAGTTTGAATTTGTGACAAGGCAGCCATTCGTATGCTGGTTATCCTACATAACATAATTTAAAGCATCATTTTTAAAATAATGATAATTAAATTGAGATACAAGAATAAGTACCTGATGATCAATAGATATAGAGCATGAGAAAGCCTTGTTTACACCCATTTCGGCCTGGTGAATCAGCAAAGGAGTTGACAATATGCACTTTCAGTTCGATATCTCCGATATAAAATAATTTTTTTCTCTTTTTTATATAACAATATTACTCCAATATCTTGCACTTTGCCCAACTGAAATCGAACGAGAGCCATTGTCTTTCTCATGAGTAAATCTACTCTTCTTCAATAGAAATCCATCACCACCAACCACCATCATAGACAATAAACTAAAAACAGTAAACTCAATGACAATGAACTAAAAGATAGTGAATTAAAAAATTCATCTCTTCTTCCATCCACAATATATAACAAAACACATATTCATAGAAAGAGAAAGAATGACTGTTTAAGTTCACTATTTTTAGTTTACAAAATCGAATTAGTAAGATCATCCGAAATTCGTCAATATAAATAAAGATCTTTTAGAAATTTCATAAAAACACAATTAAATCTCATCTAAATTCTATGTATCAAACAATCGATTCAGAAAGAGAGAAGGAAAGAATGCTTTTAGTTCACTGTCGTGGAACTCACTATTAGTGGTGGTGGGTT
This sequence comes from Ilex paraguariensis, assembly GCA_963454935.2. Taxonomy (NCBI): domain Eukaryota; kingdom Viridiplantae; phylum Streptophyta; class Magnoliopsida; order Aquifoliales; family Aquifoliaceae; genus Ilex; species Ilex paraguariensis. The sequence goes on along the minus strand of CAUOFW020001059.1, from coordinate 890,790 downwards.
ACAGTGGTGGTATCGATGACGGCGAATGGCAGTGGGATAGTAATGGTAGTTGTAATAAATATAAGAATGAGATATGGTAGAAGTTTTTAGATAACCTCATTCATTAAATATATTTTTATTACCTACGTATTTTATAGACCACTCGCTTTAAAAGTGTCAAGGTTGGACATTTTGTCTTAAAAGTGCGAGACTATGTACCTTTCGTCAAATCTGACAAACTTTAATGGCTCACGGGAAGGTCCGAAAGTTTGACAATCCATTGGATACAGGTAAGAATTATGGTATTCCATATTCCTACCTAATATTTTGTGGAAGCGATTTTTCTTGGCTTACCCTATTCGATCAAGTGTACTATTTTTACCTGAATTCCATTCAAAACAATTGGGTAGGGTGGAAAATCAGGTGAGCACAAGATTTTTTAGTTATTAATTTTTAGATCATTTTGACAATTCAATTAAGTAACATGTACTAATTAACCAACACAATAATGTTAAAACTATTAAATTGTTAAGAATTTAATATATTAATAGTGTTTATGATTTGTGATTTCTGCACACTTTAATTGTGTTAAAATATTAAAAATTTAACACACACATACACACACACATATTTAGAATTTTTATGGGTATTCTGCATTACTATCCAATTTTTACAAAATACCCAAAAAAATTTCCGTTGATGTATCCGATTTTTTACGGTAGCCGATCAGTAGGGTAGGATAGGGTCGAGTAGGATCAGAATATTCGGGTAATCAAAAATTTGAACACCCCTTCCATTTAGGGGTGCAACTTGAGCGGGCCAACCCGAAAAAAAAGGGTTTGGGTAAAAATTTTTAATACTTGGGTTTGGTTTGGACAAAAAATTTTTAACCTGAATTGAATTTGGGCAAGTCTCGATTTGTCGGGTTTTTAAGGAATTCTATATATAGGGTCGTAAATCTTTCATATCTATTGACCAAAAAATATATATATTAAATTTTTGGAATTTTAATTCAATCAAATAGTATTCTTTTTTGTCCAAAGTTTGACTTTAAAACCTCTAACTTATAATTTTATAATTTTGTAAGAGTCTATATTTAATTTATAGTTATCAAATTGAAGACACGATTATGGCTCACTAGAGGACAATTAGGATCAGTCATATGGCTAGGTTATGGGTTGCTCATTCTTGGGATGAACTGGCCCGTTTAACACGCACGGAGAAACAAAAACCTTGGGGAAAGGATTGGTCTCTTCTTATAGCTTTTGGTTGGGGTTATGCAACTACAGCAGACCTAATTTTTATTTATTTTTTTATTTAGTTGGATTCTCAGAAAATTGAGAAGTTAAATTTAATCTAAATATAGTGCACAACCAAAGTTATTTACCCCAATATGACACTTTTTTAAACTTAATTACCGATTTACGATTCTTTTTAACAATGGAGTCAATAATCCTGTTTTTGTTTAAAAACAGGGTTAATAATCTTGATTTTAAATAAAAAATATGATTAGTAGTTGCAGTGATCGTAGATAAAAATCATGTTTACTAAACACACCTTTCAGCTAAGCATAATTTCGTAATTTGCTTTTACTTAAAAGCATTTCATTGTTGCCCATTGATGTAGAACAAGTTTCTATTGATTACTTGGAGCATAAAGATTGTCGTGTGTCCGAGGCCTAAAGAAAGACAAAAAGGTGATAGTTGTTGAAGATATAACAGCTTAGTTTATTAGAGTTTATTAAGTTTTTCCTTTTTTATCTTTTTACCGTTTTATCCTTATTGTAACTTTCATTAGCTATATATACGGGGGCTCTACACTTAGTTTGTATTCCTTTTACATATTTTCAATTTAGTATTAGAGCCTAACCTCCATCTCTAACCCTAATCCTAACCTTAACCTTAACCTTCGTCACCTTCCCTACTGCCACCATCGACAGCCTCTCCACCGAAAAAAAACAAAAAAAAAAAGAAGTCAGCCCACTTCCGGCGACAAAAACCACTGCTAACCACAAAGCCATATACCCACAAAGTCAAAACCACAAAGCAAAGCCAACTTGCAGCACCGACTGGCTCTGCTGCTATACCCATCACCGACCGACTGCCATATACACACAAAGCCAACTCCTCAACTGAAACCCAACCCCCGAGAACATACCCACATACATACCCATCGACAGCCACCCAGTAAGCAAGCACCAAAAGCACCGATTGCCACATACCCACCAACAGCCCAAATACCCAGCACCGACTGCCTCTGTTTGCCCACCAAACATATACCAACACATACTCCACCGAAACATATAGAGGACTGCTTCATCCTAGTTCCACCGACTTCACAAACCCACTGCCCAGACCCATAAACAAATACTCCCTACAATTAAGCAGACCCACCGACAGACAATACCCACCAAGACCCAGCCGACTAAACTACCAGCTACCAGCCGACTGCCCAAGACAATACCCACCAAAGACCAATTGCCTACCCAGCCCCAACACAATACTCACCCCAATGAACCAGCTGGGTCGCGCTCTTCGTCATAGTTTCGTGTTTTGCCTTTGTGCGCCTGATTATTTGGGACCGTAGGACCTTTTAAGATGAGTTGAATCCTCTTTTCCGTTGATATGCTCTTGATGCAGTAGATCACTTATTTATATTTATTGGATTTCTGGGCATCGTGACCTGATTATTTGGGAGCTTTTTGAACCTTCTTTATCTGTCGCTACTGTTCGACTAGTGGTATATTGTTCTCTATTATTTTGTCCATCTATTTATCTTAGAGTTATTTTTCTGTCACTAGTGAGGGAGTTGAGATCCCTACCGTTGAGACATTTGTTAGTACTTCCATTGGGTATAGGGGTCGACAGCGCTCGGCCCAACACCGTCAGGGTACCTCACATCAGCGTAGATTAGGGGATTCTCGTCAGTGTGATTATTGTAGCCGACTAGGACATCTCATGACTACTTGTTGGAAGCTCCATCCAGAGCTTAAGTCGCCTCCTTGCAGCCGTAATGCTGTCATTGCTAAGGCACCACCACCTACAGTCATTGCTCTTGCTACTACTGCTATTGCTCCTCCTTGGTAGAATGATATGGATGTTATCACTTCTCGCTTAGATATACTTATGTCAGCCTTGACTTCTCAAGGTTCGATTACTACTGCTGCCATTACTACAGGTATACCTCGTGTTTTTCATACTTGCGTCAGTCCGTCTCCTCTTTGGATGTTGGACTCAGGTGCTAATGGTCATATGACAGGTGAGGCCCATCATTTCACCTCTTTTAACGAGCAGTTACATACTCAAGTTCAGTTAGCAGATGATACACATGCCCCTATTATTAGTAGGGGTACTGTCCGCCTCCTAGATGACTTTACATTACGTTTGGTGTTTCATGCGCCAAAGCTGGCCATGAATCTATTATCTGTACATCAGTTAGCTAGAGATTTTCACTGTGCGGTTGTGTTCTTATCTGATTCGTGTTATTTGCAGGACCTGAGTACCAGAAGGATTATTATCAGGGGACATGAGAGAGATGAATTGTATTATTTAGGCGATCCACCTCTTGTTTCACCAATTTCTCCACCTCTACCTCCATCACCTGTTTTGTCTTTATCTGTTCCTAGCTTACATGCTAGTATTTTACTTAATACTTGTTGTTATGATTTTTCATCACAAACTGTTCAGTTGTGGCATGATCATTTTAGACATACAAATTTTAAATATTTATGTATGTTATTTCCTGCTTTGAGCAAAGCTTGTGTTAGTGGTAAACTTGACTGTGTTATATGTTCCCTATCAAAATATGTTCGGACCAGTTATATTCCTCGCATGCACCAGTCACCCAAACTATTTGACCTAATACACTCGGATATTTGTGGATCTTCTCTTGTTACTGTTCTATCAGGTGCTCGATACTATGTGACATATATAGATGACCATACCTGTTGTACTTGAGTCTATCTTTTGCATAGGAAGTCTGATGTACTCCATTTCATTACTCAATTTATTCAGATGATTAAGACACAGTTCGATGTCATTGTTCGTGCTCTTCGTTCGGATAATGCAAAAGAATATGTATCTGATGCCTTAGTGTCTCACCTTTCTTCTCGGGGTATCCTTCAGCAGCTCACTTGTCCATATACTCCTGAGCAAAATGGAGTTGCTAAAAGAAAAAATAAGAGTCTGATAGGGATGGTACGTTGTATGCTTAGAGGTATGGGGGTACCAAAATCTTATTATCATTTTGCTATTTTGACTTCTACCTTTTTGTGTAATCGTACACCGAGTCGTGTTCTTTAACATAGAGCTCCCTTACAGGTCTTATTCCCTGAGCAGACACTTTTTTTTGTCCCCCCTCGTGTTTTTGGCTGCACATATTTTGTTCAGGATCGGTCTCCTACTCGTCATAAGCTTGATAATAAAGCGATTCGTTGTGTCTTTGTGGGCTATTGTCATCAATCTAAGGGGTATCGGTGTTATGATCCTGTCAGGCGACGTATGTATCACAGTCTAGATGTTACCTTCCTTGAGCATATTCCTTATTTTTCTTCCAGTCCTGTGTCTGCTCCTCCAGTTGATGATACTCCCTTTGATTTTTCATTACCACTAGAGTCAGAGTCATTGGTCACTATCACTACAGATTCATCGATCTCTCTTCCTCCAGAGCCACTCATCCCTGTCAGTACAGAGTCACCAGTCTCTCTTCCTTTGCAAGTTTATGTTCGTCGTCCTCGCTCTCATCCCTTTGTTGATGTCCTTTTTACCTCAGGTGATGCAGGTAATACTTCTCAGTTCATTAAGCATATTGATACACCTGTTGTTAGTGCTGATGAGATTGCAAGTACTGAGCCAGTTGTTTTACCTGATGAGACATTATTAGTGGAGGATGATAACTTAGGGCGTCGTTATCCGCGGCATGATCATCGTTCATTTGTTTCGTTATGGTTGAACCGCCAGGATTTTATATCCGATCTCTGTTTATGTTTCTTATGGTGATCTGTCTCCTATATTTTGAGCTTATAGTATGACCTTATCAGATACGCCAGTTCCTCGCTCTGTTTCAGAGGTTATGTGGGAGCCCTAGTGGGTTCTTGCCATGCAGACAGAGATGGACGCTCTTCAGTGTAATCATACGTGAGATCTTGTTTCTTTACCTTTAGAGGTGAAGCCTGTTGGTTGTTGGTAGGTTTACACCCTGAAGTTTCTTGCGGATGGTACTATTGATCGTCACAAGGCTAGGCTTGTGGCAAATGACTTTACTCAGGTACCAAGTCATGATTTTGGTGCTACCTTTGCCCCCGTGGCAAAATTGACTACTATTCGACTGATTATTTCTCTGGCTGCGGACTACTCTTGGTCCTTTCATCAGTTGGATGTAAAAAATGTATTTCTTCACGGTGATCTAGACGAGATTATTTATATGGATGCACCATCGGGCTTTCGTGGTGAGGGGGGTATGCTGGAAAGGTTTGTCGACTGCGTAAGTCTCTTTATGGACTAAAACAGTCACCACGAGCTTGGTTCCTCGCTTTAGTGATGTAGTTGTACGTTTAGGGTTCATCAGATGTCATTATGATCATACCTGCTTTATTCGATGGAATACTTCCAAACAGTATGTCATCATTTTGGTATATGTTGATGATATTATTATTATTGGAGATTATGTTTCTGGGACTACACAGGTTAAGGTAGACCTTGGGAAGACCTTCAATGTAAAGGATCTTGAATTTTTGCGATACTTTCTTGGGATTGAGGTTGCCCGTAGCAGCAGAGGTATTGTTCTTTCTCAGAGAAAAGTATGTTTTGGATCTTCTCTCAGACACTGGGATGTTGGGGTGCAAACCGGCATCATCACTCATGATTCCAAACCTGAAGCTTACTACTGAAGATGAGGAGTTGGGAGATCTGACTGTTTATCAGAGGTTGGTAGGTAGACTTATCTACCTAGCCAACACTAGGCCAGACATTTCATTCGCTGTCAGCCGAGTTAGTTAGTTCATGCATAGACCATGTCAACCTCATCTTGATGGAGTTTATCATATTCTTCAGTACCTCAAGTCTTGTCCTGGACTTGGGTTGTTCTATGGATCAGGATCTCAGATTGGTTCTCTAGCCTGTTATTCAGATTCAGATTATGGGGGAGCATGTGATAGTCGATCTACTGCGGGCTTCTGTGATTTTCGAGGGACTCATCTTATCTCTTAGAAAAGCAAGAAGCAGTTAGTTGTCTCTCGCTCATCAGCAGAGGTAGAATATCGGGGCACTGACTTTTGGCACATGTGAGATTATCTAGCTACGATCGATTCTTGGCGAGTTGGGACTTCCAGTGACTTCTTCATTTACATTTTATTGTGATAATCGATATGCTATTTAGCTCGTTTTTGACTCTGTATTACACGAGAGGACGAAGCATATAGAAATCGACGTTCACTGTCTTCAGGAGAAGGTTAGCAGTGGTATTGTCACTCCATCGTTTGTGGCACTAGTGATTAGGTTGCAGATGTTTTCACCAAACCTGTCACTCTATCCATTCTTCGAGACTCAATTGTCAAGCTTAACTTAATTGACATTTTTGCGCCTAACTGGAGGGGGAGTGTTGGAGATATAACAGTTTAGTTTATTAGGGTTTATTAAATTTTTTCTTTTTTATCTTTTTACCGTTTTATCCTTATTGTAACTTTCATTGACTATATATACGGGGGCTTTACACTTAGTTTGTATCCCTTTTACATATTTCAAGTATAGGAAAGTCAAAATGGCCCGAACACAAAATTGATTGAGACTAGTGGTATTTGATATGGATCGGGCCAACGATTAAGACTCATCGTTTTGTTATGAGCTCCTTCAGTTTTGGGTCGAAATCTGTCGTTTAGACCCTCGAAATCTCATTTTTGCCCTTTTTGAAAAGAATTCAAAAATTAATAATAAATTATAAGAGATTCCGAATTCAGTGCTCTCAGTTGGGTTGGATTCTAGACGATACGTACTTTTATGTTAATTAGTTAGATTGCAATTTTTCTTTTTTAGTAATTTTCATATAATTTTGGATTTTATCTTTATTATGAGAACGATTAGGATTTTGACCGTTCCAATATATATTCTTTTATGTAATACAGATTATTTATTGAATAATATACATTTTTCAGAGTTATTCTCTTGTTACCTGTGGATTCAGAGTACCTTTGTTATATACACCTAGAATCATAGTGTTTTTTTGTTTCACTATGTCACCCACAAAAAATTTATATTTAGCTAACTTTTTTTTATTTAAAAGCGGGCTTTTTGACTCCGCTTTTTAACAAAAGTGGAGTTGTTGACTTTGCTATTTTATAACAAAAATATAGTGAATGACCTTACTTTTAAAAAATGTCGTTGTTGGATAATTAAATTTAAAAATTATCTCATTGTGGTAAATAACTCCGCCCAACCCTTTCCTTACGCTAATTGCAAATCAGGAAACCTATGGACGTATCTCATAGCTAACAGTAGAAACTTTTTCGTGCTGGTGTGCTGGCGTACCTCAAGGTCATGGAGGTTGAATTTGACAGTATGTAAGACTAGTCCAAGGAGCATCAGCAAAACATAATCTCTGCTACCAGAACTTGCAAGATATTCAAATGCTCAAATTGAAAAATTAGGCTCTCACGGACCACAGGCAAAACCCATTCCTTTTTTTTATATATAGCCATATTTACCATAATAAAAACATGCTTCAATGATTCGTTCTATGGCGGATATTGTGATATAATAATATTATTTAAATCTAAAATGTTGATATAATCAATCGCACCTACTGAATTGATAATAGGTCTGGTCCAAAAAAAATATTGATAGTAGATCCTAACAAACCCAGTCAACGCATATTATTCGTGAAAATTTTTGAGATAAACGTGTTAATATATATGTCACTGTTCTCATGTGACATCACCATTAAATATTAACGAAAAACTAAATAGATATATGAACCTCACAAATTTTAAAACTACCAACACATCATGTATCGTAATAACTATCCCAAGTACAAAAATGAGGTTTATTTAATCATGACAATCAATTGGAATAGTTTTCTCGTGCCAAGATTGCATGCTAGCGTAATATTCGTGGAAAACGTATTCATTTAGAAGGTGAAAAAATATGCATATTGAAGGCTTTTAGTATTGAATGTAAACCTAGTTATTTTCTTCATTTTTGACCCATTCAAATTCTATTTTCTTGTCAAACCTCTCCGTCAATATTCAAAACCCTTCCATCAATCTTATAAAATGAAAAATTCAAGTCATACAATTAGATGACTTGATGTGTATAAATATAGCATCTATTTGCATTTATTTATTCACCATACTTTTATTTCATTCTTTGCTTAAGCATCCAACAAGAGGAAAGCTCTAAGTATTGTTTTAGCAATTGTGGCAATTGTTTTCCTTCTAAGCATCAAACCATATCAAGCCTACAGATTGCTAGATGGAGAAGAAAGAGACTGGTTGAAAAACAAAACTGTCGTGGTACAGTCTCTGCAGTCTGGAGGATCAAATGGGTGCAGTGGTATCCCTAAGCCTGGTCCTCCTTGTCATCTCAATAATAAGAACTTTGCACTTCACGTCACGTCTCCTCCTCCTCCGGCATACACACACCTCATAGTTCCAAGTGGTGCAACCACTAGTCATAAATGAAGGCCGAGGGTGACCCTTAGCAACATCACAATACTTTAGAAGTTAGAACATTAAATGTAACTTGTGAGTTGAAAAAAAGCATACCAAACTTTTTTTTTTAATTTACATATTTTTAAACTTAATTTGTGTGTGTTTGCATATATTAGGATGATATATTGACAAAAAGAGAATAAGTGGATGCTCTCTTTGTAATTTGTATACTTATTAAGGACAAATAAAAAGCTTAAAGTGAACAGTAAGTCTTTGCTCATATTGTTCCTTATAAATATTATTTTTGTGTTATTTGGTGACTAAACAAGATAAAATTTTGAATTTATGACAAGGCTGCCATTTGTATGCTAGTTATCCTAAAAAACATAATTTAAAGGATCATTTTAAATAGAGCATTAGAAAGCTTTGTTTACACCCATTTCGGCCTGGAGATTCAGCAAATGAGTTGACAATATGCAGTTTCAGTTCATAATCTCCATATATGTCTGTGTCTGTGCACCAAAAACTGTGAAAAGTGGTCATACATAGGATCAACTTTGAAAAAAATTCTACTTCCAATTTCAAATCCTTGCCTTGAAGCTGATCATGTCTCAAGTCACGGTTATAATATTTGGTCAGCAAATGTTAAAACTACAGATAAAACCATTTCTCCATATATATCTTGATAATAAGATAAACGGGCAAAAGATAACTTTAGAACCAAACAACAACTAAAATAAAATCTGATGATGGTGCATGAAAATAGTGAGTGAGAGGGTTTTGTGTACTGGACAATTGTGTGTGTCAGTTGTGAAATCTACCAGGGTAAAAAAAAATAGACAAGAGTATGAGTGGTTCACCAAATTGAATGGTTAGGCTAGTTCATTGTCAATAGAGTCTTTTGCTCTAGTATTCGTTGTATTGCTTTGATGAGGAAGAAGAGAGTAATTACAGAGAGTGAGGATTGATCCCATTTCCGTAAGGCATCCCCTTCTATTTGTAGAAGGGTTATTTTTGTTTTCTTCTTTGAGGGTGTGGTCCTTTCGATCTATTAGAATAATTGAGGAATATTCGTCATTAGAAACAACCATATCTGCAGGATACGTGGGCTTTTAGAAGCAGTGAGGTGGCATACTTGAGGCGGTATCTTGCTACCCAAGATAGGGTTTTTTTGTCAAGCTCTTCCTCTTGTCCTAGTAACCAAGTGCAAGTTGGCTTCATGGATGTTGAACTGCTCTGATATCGCTTGGTGATTGGAATGGGTTAGTTGACACCGGATGGTCCAAGTTGAGATCCAGTAACTTAGGCTCATATCGATAGGTCTTAGTGAAATGGGATCAAGCATAATTTATGCTAGCATCAAAATTGAATTTTGGTACTCATTCCTTTATTAGTTTCATTTGTGTGACAAATTGAAACCACCATTTAGATTGTGGTCATTATTATTAATTTAATAGAGGACAATTTTGTATTATTTATGATCATACTCATATATTGGTCGGCTAACATTAAGATTCAGACAAAGTTAATGACTCACGGGAAAGTCTGAAAGCTCGACAATCCTTTGGGTCAGGTCCTGGTCCAACCCACTACAAGGAGGACCATAGTTAAGGTAGTGCGGCCTTTTTTTTTTTCAGATGGGTGCATTAGCATGGCAAAATACAAAGTTTTTCATTCGAATTTGAATTATTTAGGAAAAAATAGAAGTCAGTACACAAATATAGACTTGTTTGAATAAAAGGAGACTAATGAAAATTTATTGAGCATGAGTGCATTTTGATGGATAAAGACCAAAAACCCATTCTGCAAGAGTAACTCTTGTAACAACCGATTCTTAGGAACAATTATATTACAACCCCTCCATATTTTTTTTTTCTCTCTCTCTCTCACTCTCCCCTATTTTCTCCCTCTCTCTCTACCTCCTGTAAAACTTGGGTAAATTTAAATTTTTATGGAAAAAGGGCAAAACGGTAATTTGTTACTACGGTACGGGTTGAAAACTCAATTTTTTCTAGAACTGGAATGATGAAACGGACCTCACTGTTGGATTCGTCTCGCAAAGTCTAGTTGCCCAATCGATTTTTGTCGAATTCAGAGTCAGTTGAATTTTTTACGTTTACGGGGCAATTGGGTGTCGTGCGACCTAAAAACGAGATATGAAAATAAATTTTAAAATTTTAAAAATAATTTAAAGCTATTTCAAATAAAAATATTTTGAAATTGAATTAGGATGAAATTTAATCGTTTCAGGACAAAATCAGACCCGAGAATGGAGGTTGTGTGACGCGACGAGGGTCAAACATTCCAAGGGGTATATTTAGGGGAGAATATTAGATTTTCTCCCCATTTTCAGGTGGGTTTTTACGTTGGAGATGGAGAGGGGAAAAAAAGAGAGAGTTTCAACTTCTCTTTATGGTCTATGGTATTCCTTTGGTCTAATCGACTTGGGTCAAGAATTAAAGTTTCTCTACGCGATGAGAGCTATGACTACATATCAAAAAACATAGATTTCACTGAAGATTCAAAAAATAGGATTTTAGGAAAAATCAAGGTTTAAGGTTGGCTTGTGTTCTTGAAAGTTTCTACAACTTGTTTTTACGCTTCAAGAGGTTGAGTTTTTTTTCCTAATTAGGTTTATTTTCAACCTAGGTTTGTTATATGGAATGAGTAGGGTGTTAGAGATAAAATCTCATTTATAGCACTTACCTATGATATTTGAAATGTGAAAAATAGGTATAGAAATGGATAAAATCAATTCTAACTTGAATTGGATATGTGGAAGTTACTTTTGTGATTTCTTGAGAAATGTAGTAATTTGGGCATGTTATGTGTTAACATGAATTTGTGCCTTGTGGGTGTTTGACAAAATGCATTGAATGATTGAAGTATGTTGTTTTGATGAAATTGGAATAACATGCTTGGATGATGTTGTAAAATATAATTATATACTTATGATATAATTGACAATTGAGAATATTGAATGAGGTAGAATGTTGTTCATTATATGCACATGACATATGGAACATAATGAGATTGCAATTGAGATCTTAGTTGCATAAGGATATGAAATGCAATTGTACATTTACATTGCATATACACGGGAAACATCGCATTTGTGGGCATTGACATGAGTGTGGGTGTGTGTACATGGTTGGATTAAACACCATTAATTCTTGGTGGATGATGCATGCGCTCGGAATCGTTGGGCCAGTGGTTCGATTGAGTTGCACGATTTGCACTGAAAATAGGGTCGGGGTTAGCAAGAAAGACTAGATTGTCCCTCAGGTGCAAGACCCGGTGATTGGGTATGCACTCCGTTGATATAGAGTTCATAAAGTGTGTCGGCGTACGCGGGGCCGTTAATAGAAGTCCATAAGCCGTTAATGGAAGTCCGATACCCCTTAAACTGATGACAATAGCCCACAAAGACACAACGAATCACTTTATCATCAAGCTTATGACGAGTAGGAGAACGATCCTGAACAAAACATGTGCAGCCAAAAACACGAGGGGAGACCGAAAAAAGTATCCACTCAGGGAATAAGACCTGTAAGGGAGCCCTATGTTGAAGAACACAACTCGATGTACGATTTCATAAAAAGGTAGAAGTCAAAATAGCAAAATGTCAATAAGATTTTGGTACCCCCATACCTCTAAGCATACAATGTATCATCCCTATTAGACTCTTATTTGTTCTTTTTGCAATTCCATTTTGCTCAGGAGTATATGGACAAGTGAGCTGCTGAAGGATACCTCGAGAAAAAAGGTAAGACACTAAGACATCAAACTAATATTCTTTGGCATTATCCGAACAAAGAGCACGAACAATGATATCGAACTGTGTCTTAATTATCTAAAGAAATTGAGTAATGACAGGGGAATACATCAAACTTCCTATGCAAAAGGTAGACCCAAGTACAATGGGTTGTCACATAGTATCGGACACTTGACAGAGCAGTAACAGGAGAAGGTCCCCAAATATCTGAGTGTATTAGGTCAAATGGTTTGGGTGACTGGTGAATGCGAGAAATATAACTGGTCCGAACATGTTTTGATAGGGAACATATAACATAGTCAAGTTTACCACTGACACAAGCTTTGCTCAAAGCAGGAAATAACAAACATAAATATTTAAAATTTATATGTCTAAAATGATCATGCCACAACTAAACAGTTTGTGATGAAAAATCATAACGACAAGTATTAAGTAAAATACTAGCATGTAAGCTAGGAACAGATAAAGACAAAACAGGTGATGGAGGTAGAGGTGGAGAAACTGGTGAAACAGGAGGTGGATCGCCTAAATAATTCAATCCATCTCTTTCATGTCCCCTGGTAATAATCCTCCTAGTACTCAGGTCTTGCAAATAACACGAATCAGATAAGAACACAACCGCATAGTGAAAATCTCAAGTTAACTGATGTACAGATAATAGATTCATGGCCAGCTTTGACGCATGAAACACTGAACGTAATGTAAAGTCATCTGGGAGGCGGACAGTACCCCTACTAATAATAGGGGCATGTGTACCATCTGCTAATTGAACTTGAGTATGTAACTGCTCGTCAAAAAAGGTGAAATGATGGGTCTCATCTGTCATATGACCATTAGCACCCGAGTCCAGCATCCAAAGAGGAGACAGACTGGCGCAAGTATGAAAGACACGAGGTATATCTGTAGTAATGGCAGCAGTAGTAGTCGAACCTTGAGAAGTCAAGGCTGACATAAGTACATCCAAGTGAGAAGTGATAGCATCCATATCACTCTGCCAAGGAGGAGCAGTAGCAGTAGTAGTAGAAGCAATGACTGTAGGTGGTGGTGCCTTAGCAATGGCAGTAGTATGGCTGCGAGGAGGCAACTTAAGCTCCGGATGGAGCTTCCAACAAGTAGCCATGAGATGTCTGAGTCGGCTACAATAATCACACTAACGTGAATCTCCTTATCTACGCTGATGTGGGGTACCCTGCCGGTGTTGGGTCGAGCGCTGTCGACCCCTATACTCAATGGAAATACTAACAAATGTCTCAACGGTAGGGATCTCAATTCCCTCAGTAGTAGTCATATCATCAATAATACTAGGGCACTCGTGACAGAAAAATAACTCTAAGATAAATAGATGGACAAAATAAGAGAGAACAATATACTTCCAGTCGAACAGTAGCGATAGATAAAGAAGGTTCAAAAAGCTCTCAAATAATCAGGTCACGATGCCCAAAAATCCAATAAATATAAATAAGTGATCTAATGCATCAAGAGCATATCAACGGAGAAGAGGATTCAACCCCTCTTAAAAGGTCCTACAGTCCCAAATAATTAGGTGCACAAAGGCAAAACACGAAACTATGACGAAGAGCGCGACCCAGCTGGTTCACTGGGGTGACTACTATGTTGCGGCTGGGTAGGCAATTGGTCTTTGGTGGGTATTGTCTTGAGCAGTCGGCTGGTAGCTAGTAGTTTAGTCGGTTGGGTCTTGGTGGGTATTGTCTATCGGTGGGTCTGCTTAGTTGTCAGGAGTATTTGTTTATGGGTCTGGGCAGTGGGTTTGTGAAGTCGGTGGAACTAGGATGAAGCAGTCCTCTATATGTTTCGGTGGAGTATGTGCTGGTATATGTTTGGTGGGCAAACAGAGGCAGTCGGTGCTGGGTATTTGGGCTGTTGGTGGGTATGTGGCAATCGGTGCTTTTGGTGCTTGCTTACTGGGTGGCTGTCGATGGGTATGTATGTGGGTATGTTCTCGGGGGTTGGGTTTCAGGTGAGGAGTTGGCTTTGTGGGTATATGGCAGTCGGTCGGTGATGGGTATAGCAGCACAGGCAGTCGGTGCTGGGAGTTGGCTTTGCTTTGTGGTTTTGGCTTTGTGGGTATATGGTTTTTGGCTTTGTGGTTAGCAGTGGTTTTTGTCGCCGATAGTGGGCTGGCTTCTTTTTTTTTTTTGTTTTTTTTCGGTGGAGAGGCTGTCGATGGTGGCAGTAGGAAAGGTGACGAAGGTTAGGGTTAAAGTTAGGATTAGGGTTAGAGATGGAGGTTAGGCTCTGATACTAACTTGAAATATGTAAAAAAGATACAAACTAAGTGTAGAACCCCCGTATATATAGTCAATGAAAGTTACAATAAGGAAAAAACGGTAAAAAGATAAAAAAGAAAAAGCTTAATAAACCCTAATAAACTAAACTGTTATATCTCCAACAACTGTCACCTTTTTGTCTTTCTTTAGGCCTCGGACACACGACAATCTTTATGCTCCAAGTAATCAATAGAAACTTGTTCTACATTAATGCGCAACAATGAAATGCTTTTAAGTAAAAGCAAATTACGAAATTATGCTTAGCTGAAAGGTGTGTTTAGTAAACATGATTTTTATCTACGATCACTGCAACTACTAATCATATTTTTTATTTAAAATCAAGATTATTAACCCTGTTTTTAAACAAAAACGAGATTATTGACTCCATTGTTAAAAAGAATTGTAAATCGGTAATTAAGTTTAAAAAAGTGTCATATTGGGGTAAATAACTCTGGTTGTGCACTATATTTAGATTAAATTTAACTTCTCAATTTTCTGAGAATCCAACTAAATAAAAAAATAAATAAAAATTAGGTCTGCTGTAGTTGCATAACCCCAACCAAAAGCTATAAGAAGAGACCAATCCTTTTCCCAAGGTTTTTGTTTCTCCATGCGTGTTAGACGGCCAGTTCATCCCAAGAATGAGCAACCCATAACCTGGCCATATGACTGACCCTAATTGTCCTCTAGTGAGCCATAATCGTGTTTTCAATTTGATAACTATAAATTAAATATAGACTCTTACAGAATTATAAAATTATAAGTTGAGGTTTTAAAGTCAAACTTTGGACAAAAAAGAATACTATTTGATTGAATTAAAATTCCAAAAATTTAATATATATATTTTTTGGTCAATAGATAAGAAAGATTTATGACGCTATATATAGAATTCCTTAAAAAAAAAATTTAATATTCAGGTTGAACTCGACAAACCGAGACTTGCCTAAATTCAATTCGAGTTGAAATTTTTTTGTCCAGACCAAACCAAGTATTACAAATTTTTACCCAAACCCTTTTTTTCGGGTTGGCCCGTTCAAGTTGCACCCCTAAATGGAAGGGGTGTTCAAATTTTCGATTACCCGAATATTCTAATCCTACTCGACCCTATCCTACTCTACTAATCGGCTACTGTTAAAAATCGGCTACATCAACCAAAATTTTTTTGGGTATTTTGTAAAAATTGGGTAGTAATGTGGAATACCCATAAAAATTCTAAAGATGTGTGTGTGTGTGTTAAATTTTTAACATTTTAACATAATTAAAGTGTGCATAAATCACAAATCCTAAACACTATTAATATATTAAATTCTTAACAATTTAATAGTTTTAACATTATTGTGTTGGTTAATTGGTACAAGTTACTTAATTGAATTGTCAAAATGATCTAAAAATTAATAACTAAAAAATATTGTGTTCACCTGATTTTTCACCCTACCCAATTGTTTTGAATGGAATTCAGGTAGAAATAGTACACTTGATCGAATAGGGTAGGCCAAGATAAATCTCTTCCACAAAATATTGGGTAGGAATATGGAATACCATAATTCTTACCCGTATCCAATCAATTGTCAAACTTTTGGACCTTCCCCTGAGCCATTAAAGTTTGTGAGATTTGACGAATGGTACATAGTCTCGCACTTTTAAGACAAAATGTCCAACCTTGACACTTTTAAAACGAGAGGTCTATAAAATACGTAAGTAATAAAAATATCTTTAATGAATGAGGTTATCTAAAAACTTCTACCATATTTCATTCTTATATTTATTACAACTACCATTACTATCCCACCGCCATTCGCCGTCATCAATATCACCACTGTAGTCCACCACCATTGATAGTGAGTTCCACGACAATGAACTAAAACCATTCTCCCCCTCTCTTTTTCTGAATCGATTGTTTGATACATAGAATTTAGATGAGATTTGATTGTGTTTTTATGAAATTTCTAAAAGATCTTTATTTATATTGACGAATTTCGGATGATCTTACTAATTCGATTTTGTAAACTAAAAATAGTGAACTTAAGACAATGAACTTAAACAGTCACTCTTTCTCTTTCTATGAATATGCGTTTTGTTATATATTGTGGACGGAAGAAGAGATGAATTTTTTAATTCATTATCTTTTAATTCATTGTCATTGAGTTTACTGTTTTTAGTTTATTGTCTGTGATGGTGGGTGGTGGTGATGGATTTCTATTGAAGAAGAGTAGATTTACCCACAAGAAAGACAATGGCTCTCGTTCGATTTCAGTTGGGCAAAGTGCAAGATATTGGAGTAATATTGTTATATAAAAAAGAGAAAAAAATTATTTTATATCGGAGTTATCGAACTGAAAGTGAATATTGTCAACTCCTTTGCTGATTCACCAGGCCGAAATGGGTGTAAACAAGGCTTTCTCATGCTCTATATCTACTGATCATCAGGTACTTCTTCTTGTATCTCAATTTAATTATCATTATTTTTAAAATGATGCTTTAAATTATGTTTTGTAGGATAACCAGCATACGAATGGCTGCCTTGTCACAAATTCAAACTTTGTCATTTATCATCAGTGAAAAATTTATCTTGTTTAGTCACTAAATAACACAAAAATAATATTTATAAGCAGCAATACGAGCAAAGACTTACAGTTCACTTTAAGCTTTTTATTTGCCTTTAATAAGTATACAAATTACAAAGTGAGCATACTCTTATTTTCTTTTGCCAATCTATCATCATAATATATGCAATACACACAAATTAAGTACAAAAATATGTTAATTAAAAAAGAAGTTTGGTATGCTTCTGCTTTTCTTCAAGTCACAAGTTACATTTATTGTTTTGACTTCTAAAGTATTGTAATGTGGCTAAGGGTCACTCTCGGCCTTCATTTACGATCGTGGCCGCACCACTTGGAACCATGAGATGTGGGTATGCTAGAGGAGGAGGAGGAGGAGACGTGATGTGAATTGCAAAGTTCTTATTATTGATGCAAGGAGTACCACGCTTGGGGATGTAGGTGCACCCATTTGACTATAGAGACTGTAACACGATATTTTTATTTTTCAACCAGTCTCTTTCTTCTCCATCTAGCAATCTGCAGGCTTGGTGTGGTTTCATGCTTAGAATGAAAACAATAGCCACAATGATTAAAACAACACTTCGAGCTTTCATCTTGTTGGCTAATTAAGCAAAAAATGAAATAAAAGTATGGTGAATAAATAAAATGCAAAGAGATGCTATATTTATACACATCAAGTCATCTAAATGTATGACTTAAGTTTTTCATGTTATAAGATTGCTGGAAGGGTTTTGAATATTGACGGAGAGGTTTGACAAGAAAAATAAAATTTGAATGGATCAAAAATGAAGAAAATAACTAGGTTTATATTCAATATTAAAAGCCTTCAATATGCATATTTCTTCACCATCTAAATGAATACGTTTTCCAGGAAAATCACTCTAGCATGCAATCTTGGCATATCAAAAAATGAGTAAACTCTTCCGGTTGATCGTCGGTAATCCAAGGTACTTCAAGTGGTAATAAAAACAAGCTGTAAATTCAGATATCTTGAATTCGAATATTGACAGACGCTTGAGCTCAGGCTATAAGAATTTTATTCTTTATGAATACCTTCATTTTAGTATGAATGGTCACCTTTTAACTGAATTGAAGAGGTGATTAGTCGAAGTTGACCCGAATACCTCTGATTGTTAAACAAAAAAAAAAAAAAAAAGAAGATGGCAATCAGTCATGAATGCTTTAAGTAATTGTACCTTCACTTTTAAAAAATATATTTTGATCTTAAAAAGTGGTAATTTTTGGTATGATCTCCTTTTCTTTCAACTAAATTCACCACAAATAGAACTCTGAAAAATTATAAATTTGCTCAACATAACTCTAAGAGAATATTAAATAAAAAATATTTAATTTTATAATAATTTATACAATTATAAATAAAGAAATAAATCAAATATTTTCTTACAATGCTAATAAAACATAATATTGTTCTCATGTGATTTTGTTTTGTTTGGAAGCAAAGGAGGAGTAGGAATGCGTTTACCAAATACTCCTTTGAATGGTTAATTAAAATTCTTGGGTCTGGGCCTTTGAATGCGTTGAGAGTTTAATCGCAGAGATTATGTTTGCCCAAGCAGCTGCGGACGATGGCAAGGACTTCAATTCAATAACGCGGATATGGCTGCTACCTCTTGTCTAACCCTTTTCCCTCTTGTACACGTTCATCCACAACACTTACCTACTGCTGTCCCTTGTGTGATGTGAAAGAGTAGGACTGAAATATATTTTTTGACATCGTATCTCTATTTTTTGTCAATGAAAACGGGTCATATGTGTGCAGACATGTCAATAAATCGAATTTTGATTCGAACTCGAATCCAATTAGCCGGATATAGATTAAAACTGCACCAAATCACCTAACCCCAACCAGAAGCTATAAGAAGGGACTAATCCTTTCTCCAAAGTTATTTTTTTTCTTTGTGTGTGTGAGACGCATCAGTTCATCCGAAGAATGAGCATGGCCGGAGCCACATGGGGATCAGGGTGGGCACTTGCCCCCCTTATTTTTGGACCATCTTGGATGAGGACCCATAAAATTATTTTATACATCATATTTGCCCCTCCCCCTAAATTTTTGAAAAATTTTAATAACGGCTCTAGTCTTTTCTTTTTTCAATAAATTAGTGGTCCAATAATCTTTTTAAATAAATTTGTTAGTTTTGGATTGAATCAATCAGATGTAACTATCTTGATCTATTTGTATATTGAGGGAAATACAATAATTATCTTTATCTCGTAAAATGTTCATTATTTTTTAAGAACAATTTTTAGTTTTTATTTACCCATTTTTTAGTAATAGTAGTTTATAACTTGATAAAATACGATTGTATATAAAAGACAAAATGTTGTAACCAAAAATATTTCAAGTTATTTCAAATAAGGAATTTATTTATAAGATCAACAACAATCAACTAAATTTTGTAACTACATAAAAAATAATTTTACTACGGATTTGTGATTGTGTGCATTGATAGAAAGTTAGTGAAAAATTAATTTATNAAATTAATTTACATTTAATTCATATATAAAATTTTAGAGATTCTAAAAATATTTATATTTTATTAAAATATATAATTTGGTTAAAATATACTAAAAAAATTATTTTTTCTTTTTATTAGGATTTTGTTTCGGCTAAATAAAATTAAATTTACTATTTCACAATAATTTTATCATGATTCTTACTTTTTTTGTCATTCTTGAACTGAATTTTTTGTATCAATTTCAACTAAATATTTTGTTGTATCAGTTATATTTTACCCCCTCATAGATATTCTTGATTCTGCATCTAAGAATAAGCAACCCATAATNTTACCCCCTCATAGATATTCTTGATTCTGCATCTAAGAATAAGCAACTCATAACTTGGCCATATGACTGACCCTAATTGCCCTCTGTTGAGCCATAATCGAATTTTCAATTTGATTTTTTTATTAAATATAGACTCTTATGGAATTATAAAATTATAAGTTGAGGTTTTAATGTCAAACTTTGGACAAAAAATTAATAACACTATTCGACTGAACTAAAATTCTAAAAGTTTAATATTTTTTTCTTCAAGAGATATGAAAGATTTAGGACAACCTGGGCCTATTTGAAGTTGATTTTTTTGGATGTGAAATAGAAGTTTGAAAAGCTTCGTGGAAAAATCTTAAGTTAAAAAAGTTCTTGAAACCATTCGAAATGTTCTTGGGAAAATTAATTTTTTTGTTGGATAAGCCTGATTTATCAGCTTTCTTTGGTGCAGATAGAAGCTGTTTTGACTGAATATACGCCCAATAAACTTGGGTCTAAACGATCCAATCTTCTTTTTCTCTAAATTCAACAAAAATTGAAGTTTTCAGCCCCCAAACTTTAAATAACCTAAATGGTATTGGCTTAAATAATTCAATATCGAGTGAAAAACTTTGTATTTTTCCAGGATGATTTACCTACCCAAAAAAAGGCCCACGGCCTTAACTATGTTTCTCCTTGTAATGGGTTGGACTGAGACGTGGCCCAATGGATTGTCGAGCTTTCAATCTTTCCCGTGAGTCATTAACATTTTGTTTGAGTCTTAATGTCAACTGACTATTAGAACTTGATTCAAAATCTGTAATTGTCATGAATGATAGTTTGTTGGGTATTCAATGTGANCCAGGCTGATTTACCTACCCAAAAAAAGGCCCACGGCCTTAACTATGTTTCTCCTTATAGTGGGTTGGACTGAGACGTGGCCCAACGGATTGTCGAGCTTTCAATCCTTCCTGTGAGTCATTAACATTTTGTTTGAGTCTTAATGTCAACTGACTATTAGAATTTGATTCAAAATCTGTAATTGTCATGAATGATAGTTTGTTGGGTATTCAATGTGAGAATCATAAATGAAATAAGAAAATATATTAGAAGAGTCTTAATAAACTATGAATAGTTATATTAATGGCAACATAGAGATCTAACCAATGTTATCAAAACTAGATTGATCATCGAACCTGTAGGGGGATTGGGTCAATGCTTCACTGAATCAACTGATCGGACCAATCGTATAATTAAAAATAAAGAAATATTATAAAAATTATAAAATATAATAATTTAACTAATAATTATAAAGCATAAGAGTTATAAATCATAATTGTGAGTCGGGGACTCTAAGTGAGTGTGTGTATATGTGAGAAAGAGAGAGAGAAGAATGACTTGGTTAAATTCAATGAACAATCCATTTTGATCCAAAGAGGCAAAGACAACTAAGAAAGACAAAGAGCCAAAACACCACTAGACTGAAGGAAGACGAACACCATTGGACCGAGCTAGTTGTTCATCCTCGGAAAAGAGGAGGACCGAAGGAAGATGAAGACCATTGGAATCCCAACCGTTTGGTTCACTAAGTTGCAAATCTGCAATTTATTTAGGACAAAAATGGCCCAAAAAAAGGTTTTTTAAAATTTTTTTTTATATAAGATTTGCATTTTCAGCTGTCTAGTTTGAACAAACCATCTGGTTCATAGTAGTTTGGTCAAAAACTGGTTGATTCAACAGTTGTCAGACATTTTGCTTCCTTATGCAGTCTAACTACAGAATCAGACCATTTTAGGTCCCAGTTCACAGTTCAACCGGTCCGACCGACTGGTTAGGTGAAGTTTTGATTGATGATGTACAAATTGAGTTTGCACACCACCTGTCAAGTATGAGTAATAAATGCAATAATTAAAGTAGAGAGAAAACAAGAATTATAGTAGTTCGATCAAAGTGACTTATATCCACTTTTGAATGGCAAGAGTCGCCGGGTATTTTATTAACTCAAATGTGCAAGGAGAGCAAAGAGCTACAAGTTGCGAGAGAAAGGAAAGAGTTGTGCTCAACAAAGTGTGATGCCCCCCAAGTGTTAACGAGGCTTACAATTTATAATCGTCCCCTAACAGATTTGGGCGACTTAATAACAACTACAAAACTATTCTAGTAGAGTTGGCGACTTCTTCTCAACGGGCGAGTCGGTTGAGGTGCTCTCCATGAGACTCCGTCAAAGGATGACTAGGGTATTGACTATTTTCAAGGTGGTATGGATGAGCTTTTAGATGAACCTTCGTGATCCTCTACTGCTATAACAACTAGAACCTAATGAGCTTGACCGGGTGCAGATTCCATTGGACTTGGCTAGCTGGACCTCTTGGAGTTGGGCACTTAGTCTTGTAACATGAGTTGCGACCTTGGGCTTGGCCCATCATTTGCCCCAATGCCCTGTGTCCAATGGAACTTGGAGAGGAGAGCATTCGGTTGAGTTTGATTATTCAGCTGACTGGCACAACTTGAAAAACTTTGGGAGGCCCAAACATTTGTTTCTAGGCCTTTTTTGAACTTTTAACAATATCACTCATAACCAAAGGCTGTGTGTTTTGTAGATCTCATCGAAAGTTTCAATTTGATATATAATAAGCCTCATTTAGAGTCACAGAGCAAAATTTATGGTCGAAATAGCGAGCAGGGAGCTGGGCACGCAATTTGGGCGAGCTGCTACTGTTCTGGGCGAGCAGAAGCTGAAATTTTTATTTTTTTTTATAAAAAAAATCTTCAAGAGGCCAAAACATTTGTTTCTCGGCCTTTTTTGGACTTTTTACAGCGTCCTTCACTGCCTTGGGTAGTGTGTTTTGTAGGGTTCGTCGAGATCTTCGATTTAATATATAATGAGCCCCGTTTGGAGTTACTGTCAAAATAGCGAGCATCCTTTTTTAAATCCGAATTTTTTGAAAACTCCTCTTGATCGGTGACCCTCTCCCTTCTAGTAAACTTGTTTTGCTTGTGGGACACCATTGGTTATATAAACTCTTTCATTTACTTCCATTATTATTTCCTTTTGGATTCTAGGGCATGACCGAAGGAGAAGGCAGAGCTTGTGCTCTGCAGGAAGCTAGTAAGACAAGGGTCACTGTAGGGCATGGTAGTGTTGGCGAGGCTCAGGAGGCCGAGCAGCTGGGCAAACAGTTAGGCAAGATGAGGGAGGAGACCAGGGAAGCGGGTGCGCTGGGGCAAGCACCGTTGGGTCACGCAAAGAAAACAAGCTCTGGGCGTGGCTAGGGCTAGCATTGTAGAGGTCAGGCGAGCAGCCTGGGCATTGGGCACCCATGCTTAGGTGTTTGGAGGTGAGCCTGGTGTTGGTGGGCAAGCTGGCTGTGTACGCAAGAGAGTGGTTGCGTTGTCTGGGCACACAGGAGGAGCTGTTGCGCTGACTGGGCATGCAGGAAAGGCTGCTGCGCTAGGTGAGCATGCCGAGGCGTTGGGCATGGCACAATTAGCCATGGGGGTTACTTGGCGTAGTCAGACCTTATTTGCACCAGGTGTTAAGCATTGGAGAGTTGCGGCAACGAGGCGGCAGTGACGGATAGACACAAAAAGATTGAGGCCCAATTGTTGACATTTAATCTAATGTAGTCCTAGACAGCTTGAGTTTCAAAAGTGTGCCTAAAAATAACAAAAATAATGTTATTCTAAACATTAAAATATCTAGCATAATTACTTGCAGAGAGAGGTAGGTTGCTTGCGCGAGAGCAAAGACAGAATTTGAGGATTGCTCGTGAGAGAGCTACACTTTTTGAGCCCGAAATTAACTGGGCTAGACCCAATTAATCAAGAAAGGCCGACGATACCTCAGAGCCCAAGACAACAAGTCAAGGAGGAGCCCAAGTCAAGGAGGAGTCCAAGGGGAACACCCTCAAGGGGCTACCCCAAAGGGGCGCCACCCAAGGGGGGCCACCCCAAGGGGATCCTTCCCTCCTTTGTCCCTTGCTCCTTCTCCTGCCCAGCTTCTTGGAGTCTTTTGCCCTCTTGACTCTGTCATTCTAATTCAAGTATAGCACCCAACAACTCAAG
>CAUOFW020001059.1:759278-856963 GCA_963454935.2 Ilex paraguariensis | reverse complement strand
TAGGTGGAAACCTTGTGACATGGAGAAGTAAGAAACAAAAGGTGGTGGCACTCTCTAGTGCAGAGGCTGAATTTCGTGGGATGGCCAAGGGATTGTGTGAGTTTCTTTGGCTGAAAAGATTACTAGCCGAAATTGGTTTTACTCCCAAGTCTGAAATGAATCTCTTCTGTGACAATAAAGCTGCCATAGACATTTCACACAATCCGGTTCAGCATGATCGAACGAAGCATGTAGAGGTAGATCGACACTTCATCAAACATAACCTAGAGACTAATACAATTCGGTTCCCGTTTGTCAAGTCTGAAGACCAGCTCGCAGATATACTTACCAAAGCTGTGTCAAGCAAAGATTTCCACAACTCATTAATCAAGTTGCGCATGAAGGATCCGTGTGCATCAACTTGAGGGGGAGTGTTGGCGTGAGTTGTATATTAACGAAAAATTGGAGCAATCATAGGAAGTGGGATGGAAAGAAATTATTTCCTTCACACGTTAGCATAATTATAGGATTACAATCTGTATAGCTTAGAATAGAAAATATATTCTTATATATTCTTGTGACCAACATTTGTACAAACAAAGGATTATGAAATTCTACACAAGGAACTTTTGACAGTGTGACGAGTGTGACGCTCAAAGTTCTTATTATTGAGCTCGCAAGGAGGACCACCGCGTTTGGGGATATAGGTGTACCCATTTGATCCTCCAGACTGCAGAGATTGTAACACAAGTTTTTATTTTTCAACCAGTCTCTTTCTTCTCCATCTAGCAATCTGCATGCTTGATATGGTTTGGTACTTAGAAGGAAAACAATTGCTGCAATGGCTAGAACATAACATGGAGATCTCATCTTGTAGGTAGACTAAGCAAAGAGTGAATAAAAGTATTGTGAATATAAATGAAAGATATGTTATATTTATAGCCATCAAGTCATGTAAATTGTGTATACGACTTGAATTTTTCATGTTCTTAAGTTTGATAGTATAGGTTTTGAATATTGACTAATAGGCTTTGGGAAGAAATTAAGAAAATTGAAATTGAATGTGTCAGAAATGAAGAATGAACTAGGTTTACAGCCTTCAAGCATTTTTTTTTTTTTTGCTTTCTAAATGAATACGTATTCCATGAAAATCACTTCTTCTTCTTTTTGTTAGGTTATATTATTTGCCCTTTTTTTTTTTGGAACATCATAAAGCTCAATGTTACATGGACTTAAAAAGTAGACTTAAAAACTAGATTTGATAATTAGAATCATTGATTTCACTGTGGGTCCCAGCATTTATTGGGACCCACTACCTATTCAATGGTTGAGATTATCAAATTTAATTTTTAAGTTTAGTTTTTAAGTCCATCTAACATTACTCTTTCTCAAAAGGGCAATGCTACATGAGTTTTATTTAGTGACTTTATCATTATTTACTATTAGATTGACAGTAAACCCCACTATTAGTTCAGACTCATTATCAATTCAATGAGATCATGTTATTATATAAGATCATTAAAATAAGTACAAAAAATATTTCTCTTTCACAAATAATATACACTATTAATTATTATTTTTTTGACTAGAACTACGGTGAAATCAATTAAATTAACAAATCACATCAACATTTTAGATTCAAATAGTATTCTGTTTTTGCTGATGCTGGTTTAACCCATTAACACATTCATTGACAAGCTCAGTCCATAATCTATGTGGACTAGTCTTACGTACTCTCAAACACTGTTATCAGAACCAGACCGGATCGATCGGTCAGACCGGTTCAACTGTGAACCGGGACCCTAATCGGTCTGATTCCTTAGTTGAACCGTTTAAGGAAGCGAACCGACTAAAAATAGAAAATCGGCCGGTTTTTAACAAAAACCGTGAACCGGTTTTATAAAAACCGTGAACCGGTTTTATAAAAACCGGACGGTTTAATGCCTATTTAAAAATTAAATTACATAAATAATTTTTTTTGCCCTAAATCAGTAAATAGCTGATTTTTTTTAACCTTATTCTTGGATAAATTATAAATGACACCCTTTCTTTTTCTTTATAATTTACTTGCGCCTCTTTACTTTGCTTTAAAATACAATAACCCCCACTTTGTTACTTAATTTCATTAATTTTATGGAAAATTTTATGTATTTTATACCTATTTGATATTTTTTTGCTAAATTATTAAGTTTTATAATTATATATATATATATATATATATAACCAGTTCGACCAGTTGACCCAACCAACGGTTGAACCAGTGAACCATTGACCCGGTCCCCTTNTTGTTCTATTTTCGAAATCAATTCGTCCTTGTTTTTGTTTTGAAAGGAAAGAAAATATTTTCCAATTGAAACTCGATCTTGATTCTCTAGTAAATTTAGTAATTAAACTTGAGAAATGAAAATTTTCTGCAAAGAATGTTTTTTTATCAATGAATCTATTTTCTGTTCAAATTCTCGACAATCAATATTAGGAAGAAGAACACCATGAATCTTATTTATTCCAATTGTCCCTATAAAATTTTTTATTGTAGGTTCATTTATGATTGAAATTGAAGGTAAAAACTATTTTTTGATTGTTCCACGATATGGCTCAGTTCTATCTAAGTCATAAACAATTTTATGCTTAAAGATTATTAACATTATGATTAATGTTTATTTTAACTTAGTTTTTATTGAAAGACATTGTGATTGGTCTTCAAGGGATCAAGAAATGCTTGTCACACTTTGTTGTCAAATTATAAAAATTCAATAATTGGTTAAAATGTCATTGAATCGATGTCACACTGTGTGCAGCAATGTATTCTATGTGTCCAATCAATGAAACAATGATGTCACAACTTGTTGTCAAACTCCTACACGCAAAATAGTGTCCAATCCCATTTCAATTTATGTGACGATTTGTTGTGATAATGGGAGAATAATTTTTATTGTGTGTTCCAAAAAAATAAGACAACGTTGTCACACCTTGTAAAATGCAAACCATTTATGTGCATGTAATCAAACAATGTTGTAACACATTGTTTGTCACAGTGTGACAATTAGAGTAGTGTGCAGGCTAACTAGAATTGATGTGACACTGTGTAAAGCATGACATTTTTGTTTTGGGTATGAAAACTGTTGATACAAAGAGTTACTAAGTAACGTGACTTCAGAAATTGAACAACATATATGCAACATTAAGATGCATAATAACAGTAGTTAGCATTCATCAAGGTTAGAAGAATTAAAAAAAAATATTGGTGATTTTTTTGGCAGATTTCACCTCTTTTATCTCCTAAAATTTGGGTATTTTTATTAAAAAAAAATTTATTGACCGTTGACTGTCAATTGTTGATGCACCAATAACGCCACTGATGACAGACATTTTGTTAAAACCCTAGTTTTACTGATGACAGGCATTTTGTTAAAAAAAAAATTATTGACCTAGAAAATAAAAAATGTACTTTTGCTCTTCTTGACTTGAAGAAAGTCTTTATTTTCCGCCTAGGAAGCGGATGATAAATTAAACTCCTGTTGTGCAAGTTGCTCATAGTCCATTACTAGTCAATGGGCTATAATTAAAAACTTTTATATTTCAAATTTTTAATTTTATCACTTCTGTCCAATAAAAAAATAATAATTTAAATTGACTTATAGAAAATGCATGTCTGGCATTATCACTCATTCAATTAAAGTGATTTAAATTATACAGTCAATAAACAAAATTGATAATTTTATTTTTTAAAAAAATTTAGTGGACAAAATTAAAAACTTAATCAAATTAACCTCTCAAGTATGATCAAGTGAGATGCATATAATTACTTTGGCTCGTTAATTTAAACCGGACCAAAGTGATGTAATTTAAAAAATTTAGAAATTAAAAGTGGTATAATTAAACGGTCATTACTATATTTTACCGTTATTAATAAACACTAGCATGGGACAAAAAAATTAAAAATACATTTTTAGCCCCCAAAGTACGTGCATAGTATCTATTTGGTTCTCAAATTTTTAATTGTGTTTATGTGGTATCTAAGATTCCTAATTTATATCTATGTAGTCCAATCCTACATGTGCATAACAAAATCATGAACTTCTTTGATCCCGCATCAATCACGTGGGCCAAATAGACACAAATTAGAAAATTGTAGGGACATAAATTAAGTACTCCAGAGACCAAATAAACATAAAATTAAGAATTACGTGATTGACATGTCTTCAGAACTGTCACATTTTTTTGACAGNGGGACATAAATTAAGTACTCCAGAGACCAAATAAACATAAAATTAAGAATTACGTGATTGACATGTCTTCAGAACTGTCACATTTTTTTGACAAACATTTGGGATGGGAACACTTAAATATAAATTAAGAATCTTAATGAGCTAAATAGACACAATTAAAAGATTAGAGATCAAATATCGACTAAAAGTGTATTTTAACCAAAAAATAAACACCATCATTGTTTCACAATCTTGATATCTTCTGTGCAAAATTGTTTAACAATTCCCGACATTCAACCGAAAATCTTTTCCGGAGAATGTCTGATATTCTTTGTTATCGTTTTTACAATCACGAAGCAGTAATTTCTTCCCCCTCTGCGGTACCCAAAGACCCAACTCCTAAGAATGATCCTGAGGTAAGCTCTTTTAACATAAATATCATGGCATCTCCTGTTGGTTATGTGTTACCTGACAGACACANAACTCCTAAGAATGATCCTGAGGTAAGCTCTTTTAACATAAATATCATGGCATCTCCTGTTGGTTATGTGTTACCTGACAGACACAATAGTGGCAAGCCTCCAAGCCGCTACTCACCAGACATTGAGAAAAGAAAATCAAGATACCCTATTGCCAATTATGTGTCCACAAAGGAGCTGACTANAAATATCATGGCATCTCCTGTTGGTTATGTGTTACCTGACAGACACAATAGTGGCAAGCCTCCAAGCCGCTACTCACCAGACATTGAGAAAAGAAAATCAAGATACCCTATTGCCAATTATGTGTCCACAAAGGAGCTGACTACACCTCTCAAGACATTTGTGCATAGCATTTCAGTGTGTCAGGTCCCAACAAGGGTGGAGGAAGCCTTGGAAGACCCGAAGTGGACTTAGGCAATCAAAGATGAAATGGAGGCATTATTGAAGAACAAGACATGGAACCTAGTGCCATTACTAGAAGGAAATAAAACAGTGGGGTGCAAGTGGGTGTTTTCCATTAAACACAAAGCTGGNAGGCATTATTGAAGAACAAGACATGGAACCTAGTGCCATTACTAGAAGGAAATAAAATAGTGGGTTGCAAGTGGGTGTTTTCCATTAAACACAAAGCTGGCGGATCTANAGTGGGTGTTTTCCATTAAACACAAAGCTGACGAATCTTTAGAAAGGTACAAGGCAAGACTCGTGGCAAAAGGGTATACTCAAACATATGGTATAGACTATCAAGAAACTTTCTCACCGGTAGCTAAATTAAATAATGTTAGAGTATTGTTATCTCTTGCAGCAAACTTAGATTGGCCNACAAGGCAAGACTCGTGGCAAAAGGGTATACTCAAACATATGGTATAGACTATCAAGTAATTTTCTCACCGGTAGCTAAATTAAATAATGTTAGAGTGTTGTTATCTCTTGCAGCAAACTTAGATTGGCCATTACATCAGTTGGATGTGAAAAATGTCTTTCTCCATGGCAAACTTGAAGAAGAAGTTTTTATGGACATTCCGCCAGGCTACTCGGTGACCATGGGAACAAATGAGGTGTGCAAGTTGCAACGAGCCTTGTATGGATTTAAACAATCGTCGTGGGCGTGGTTTGGGCGATTTAGCTTCGCNGTTGCAACGAGCCTTGTATGGATTTAAACAATCGTCGTGGGCGTGGTTTGAGCGATTTAGCTTCGCATGAAGAAGTATGGTTTCCAACAAAGCAATGCAGACCATACTTTATTTCTCAAAAAACAGCAAGGCAAAGTAACAACTCTAATTGTCTATGTCGATGATATGATCATTACAGGAGATGATATCGAAGAAACATCACAGATCCAAGGGAAGTTGGCTAGTGAATTCAAAATGAAGAATCTAGGTGGACTCAAGTATTTCCTTGGGATAGAGGTTGCCAGATCAATCCAAGACATCTTTTTGTCCAATAGAAAATACGTCCTAGATTTATTATCTGAAGTTGGATNAGTGAATTCGAAATGAAGAATCTAGGTGGACTCAAGTATTTCCTTGGGATAGAGGTTCCCAGATCAATCCAAGACATCTTTTTGTCCAATAGAAAATACGTCCTAGATTTATTATCTGAAGTTGGATTGTTGGAGTGCAAACCAGTGGATACCCCAATTGTCCAAAATCACAAGCTTGGGGTATATCCGAACCAAAACCCAACTGACAAGGGAAGATACCAACGGTTAGTTGGCAAGTTGATTTATCTCTCTCATACTCGTCCAGACATTGCATATGCTGTGAGTGTAGTGAGTCAATTATGCATTGTCCAAGGNTAGTTGGCAAGTTGATTTATCTCTCTCATACTCGTCCAGACATTGCATATGTTGTGATTGTAGTGAGTCAANTCTCTCTCATACTCGTCCAGACATTGCATATGCTGTGATTGTAGTGAGTCAATTATGCATTGTCCAAGTGAGGAACACATGGAAGCAGTAATTCGGATACTAAAGTACTTGAAGTCTTCTCCAAGAAAAGGGCTCATGTTTTCTAAGAATGATCATGTGGAAATTGATGGCTATACAGATGCAGATTGGGCTGGGAACATCTCTGATAGGAAGTCGACGTCAGGGTACTTCACATTTGTAGGTGGAAACCATGTGACATGGAGAACTAAGAAACAAAAGGTGGTGGCACTCTCTAGTGCAGAGGCTGAATTTCGTGGGATGGCCAAGGGATTGTGTGAGTTTCTTTGGCTGAAAAGATTACTAGCCGAAATTGGTTTTGCTCCCAAGTCTGAAATGAATCTCTTCTGTGACAATAAAGCTGCCATAGACATTTCACACAATCCGGTTCAGCATGATCGAACGAAGCATGTAGAGGTAGATCGACACTTCATCAAACATAACCTAGAGACTAATACAATTCGGTTCCCGTTTGTCAAGTCTGAAGACCAGCTCGCAGATATACTTACCAAAGCTATGTCAAGCAAAGATTTCCACAACTCATTAATCAAGTTGCGCATGAAGGATCCGTGTGCATCAACTTGAGGGGGAGTGTTGGCGTGAGTTGTATATTAACGAAAAATTGGAGCAATCATAGGAAGTGGGATGGAAAGAAATTATTTCCTTCACACGTTAGCATAATTATAGGATTACAATCTGTATAGCTTAGAATAGAAAATATATTCTTATATATTCTTGTGACCAACATTTGTACAAACAAAGGATTATGAAATTCTACACAAGGAACTTTTGACAGTGTGACGAGTGTGACGCTCAAAGTTCTTATTATTGAGCTCGCAAGGAGGACCACCGCGTTTGGGGATATAGGTGTACCCATTTGATCCTCCAGACTGCAGAGATTGTAACACAAGTTTTTATTTTTCAACCAGTCTCTTTCTTCTCCATCTAGCAATCTGCATGCTTGATATGGTTTGGTACTTAGAAGGAAAACAATTGCTGCAATGGCTAGAACATAACATGGAGATCTCATCTTGTAGGTAGACTAAGCAAAGAGTGAATAAAAGTATTGTGAATATAAATGAAAGATATGTTATATTTATAGCCATCAAGTCATGTAAATTGTGTATACGACTTGAATTTTTCATGTTCTTAAGTTTGATAGTATAGGTTTTGAATATTGACTAATAGGCTTTGGGAAGAAATTAAGAAAATTGAAATTGAATGTGTCAGAAATGAAGAATGAACTAGGTTTACAGCCTTCAAGCATTATTTTTTTTTTGCTTTCTAAATGAATACGTATTCCATGAAAATCACTTCTTCTTCTTTTTGTTAGGTTATATTATTTGCCCTTTTTTTTTTTGGAACATCATAAAGCTCAATGTTACATGGACTTAAAAAGTAGACTTAAAAACTAGATTTGATAATTAGAATCATTGATTTCACTGTGGGTCCCAGCATTTATTGGGACCCACTACCTATTCAATGGTTGAGATTATCAAATTTAATTTTTAAGTTTAGTTTTTAAGTCCATCTAACATTACTCTTTCTCAAAAGGGCAATGCTACATGAGTTTTATTTAGTGACTTTATCATTATTTACTATTAGATTGACAGTAAACCCCACTATTAGTTCAGACTCATTATCAATTCAATGAGATCATGTTATTATATAAGATCATTAAAATAAGTACAAAAAATATTTCTCTTTCACAAATAATATACACTATTAATTATTATTTTTTTGACTAGAACTACGGTGAAATCAATTAAATTAACAAATCACATCAACAGTTTAGATTCAAATAGTATTCTGTTTTTGCTGATGCTGGTTTAACCCATTAACACATTCATTGACAAGCTCAGTCCATAATCTATGTGGACTAGTCTTACGTACTCTCAAACACTGTTATCAGAACCAGACCGGATCGATCGGTCAGATCGGTTCAACCGTGAACCGGGACCCTAATCGGCCCGATTCCTTAGTTGAACCGTTTGAGGAAGCGAACCGACTAAAAATCAAAAATCGGCCGGTTTTTAACAAAAACCGTGAACCGCCGATTTTATAAAAATCGAACGGTTTAATGCCTATTTAAAAATTAAATTACATAAATAAATTTTTTTGCCCTAAATCAGTAAATAGCTGATTTTTTTTAACCTTATTCTTGGATAAATTATAAATGACACCCTTTCTTTTTCTTTATAATTTACTTGCGCCTCTTTACTTTGCTTTAAAATACAATAACCCTCACTTTGTTACTTAATTTCATTAATTTTATGGCAAATTTTATGTATTTTATACCTATTTGATTTTTTTTGCTAAATTATTAAGTTTTATAATTATATATATATATATATATATATATATATATATTTTATTATATAACCGGTCCGACCAGTTGACCCAACCAACGGTTGAACCAGTGAACCATTGACCCGGTCCCCTTGTCGGTTCGATGACCGGTCCGGTTCTGATAACATTGCTCTCAAATTCAACCAGAGGATTCTGTTGTTAGTTTAATTGTTTATGGTCCTGTCGTTGAATCTAATAATTGCGAGTTTAAACCTCGTTATCTTCTTTCCTATATAACAAGGTTATGAAAGGGAAAAATTCAAAAAAAAAAAAGGAAAAATGCAAGCTCCTTGGGTGTTATGAAAGGGGTTTGCGGCTATTAGAAATAGAGATTTACTTCTTCGTGACATTCCAGCTACAATTGGGAATGTCAAGTAAGGGACCGAGTCGGTCTACATGCACGAAAAATGATTATAATAAATTTTTACATTTTATTATCATTTTACAAAATATTTGAACTTAATTATTAAATTATGACATTTTTTAAAAACGGGTCAATAATTCCATTTTTATTAAAAAGCGAAGTCAACAACTCCGCTTTTAAATAAAAAACAATGTTAGCTAAATATGAAATTTTTCTGGACAATAAGTGAAAAGCGTGTTAAGAAAAAACAAAAAAAAAAAGTGTTTAGTAAACACACTCTTCATCTATTATAACTGCAACAAAATATTGTGGGTAATAGGTGAAAGGTATGTTTAGTACACACACTTTGTTAAAATGTGTGTTTAGTAAATACATTTTTCACATTGGGAATAAATAGTTTCACATATAGATAATTAAGTTTAGAAAGTGTCACATTGGGAATAAATAACTCGGGTTGGGTGCTATATTTAAATGAGATTAAACTTCTCAATTCTATGGGAATTCAACAAAATAAAATAAAAATAAAAATTATGACTGCACTAGTCGCCTAACCCAACCAAAAGCTATGAGAATGGACTAATCCTTTTCCCAAGGTTCTTTTTTCTCTTTGTGTGTATTAGATGGGCCAGTTCAGCCGAAGAGTGAGCAACCCATAACTTGGCCATGTGAATGACCCTAATTGCCCTCTTGTGAGCCATTTTTAGGACATAGTGTGCCCTGTTTGGAGTTGAATTTAAACAAATTCGTGAAAAAGTCAAAATTAAAAAAAAAAATTTAAATTGTTTATAGTGTTCCAAAAAAAAAAAAGAAATCGATTTTCCTTGTATAAGCTAGATTTATCAGTTTTTCCTAGGTGCTCATAGAAACTATTCTGGCTTAATAAATTGATGAAAAAAATCACCTAATAAACCCCAGTCCAAAATGAAACAAACTTCTTTTTCCTCTAAATGCAACAAAAGCTAAAGTTTTCAGCCCCAAAACTTTAAATAACCTAAATGGTATTGGCGTAAATAGTTGGAAAAATTGGGTCTGGGTACATTTTTTAAAACTTATTTGAGAGAAAGTTCACTAATAAGATTTTTACTCTATTAAGTTCACTTATATATAAATTTCTTATTATTAGGTACGTAATTCAATTTATATTTTTCTTATATTACCTAATTATCATTCCTTAAATAATGCATAACTATTGGCAATTTATTTATTTATAGATATGGAAAATGTTGATTTGATTTTATCATTCATTTAAATTTTGAACATTTATTCTTTTTCTTTCACTCTCCCTCTCCCTCTCCCTATTCTCTCTCTCCCTCCTCTCTTCGTTCCTCTCACTCTCTCCCTATTTTCTCTCAGTGTTACTCTCTCTCCTTGAAAAAAATATTCATTACAACGGTGGTACCACATAACAATGTTGATGTGGTATCACTAACCAATAATATCAAAACAAATATGCCAATGGGACCCACTAAAATTAATAACTAACCCACCCACTCTTCTTCTATATAAGCAAAAAACTATCCAAGTGGGTTTCAGCTTGCTTGGCACCGTTGCATTCAATATTTACTCCTCTCCTTATTCTCTCTCTCTCCTATTGATAATTTATTTTCTTTTCAAATTCACAATACATTCTTCAATTGTTGCTATTTCCTATATTCTCCAGTTGTGGACTTTCTGATTTAGTTCCAAACCAGTTGAAGGAATTATGACACGACTCCAAACTTGACTTTCTGACTCGATTCCAAATGTTGCTTTCTCTAAAGAGATACACTTAGTTGGTACAAGTTGCACTGATTATTCACTACACACAATGATTACAAAGATATTCAACAAATAGATACACTTAAAAGATGTACCAAAGAGACACACCTAGTAGATGCACCAAAGAGAAACACCTACTATATGCACCAGAGAGATACAAGTGAAATCCAAAGAGAAACACTAAAATGATACACCAAATTAATGCACAAAATTAATATAAGAAAGTGATACACGAAAGATATACATTAAACAAATAAACCAAAATATAAACACTAAAATGATACCCCTAATTGATGCACAAAATTGATACAAGAAAGTGAATACCAAAGAGATACATCAAACAAATACAGTAATAAGGTATATCACAAAAAATTAATATAAATATAAATATATATATATATATATAATTTTAAATAATAATAATCAAACCAAATCTTTACATATTTTTTAAAAAACAATCAATGGGAAAGAGAGAGAGACAAAAAGAGTAACAGTGAGAGAACATAGGGAGAGAGAGTGAGAGAGTAACAGGGAGAGAGAATAGGGGAGAGAGAGTGAGAGTAACAAGGGGAGAGAGAATTTGATATAATTGTTTCTAAAAATCGGTTGTTGCAAGAATTACTCTTACAGAATGGACTGTTGGTCTTTTTCCATCAAAATGCTCTTATGCCTAATAAATTTTTAGTATTTTTTTACTCAAATAAGTCTATATTTGTGTACTGACTTTTATTTTTCCCTAAGCAATTCAAAATCGAGTGAAAAATTTTGTATTTTGCCAGGCTGATGCACCTACCCAAAAAAAAAAAAGGCGCACAACCTTAACTATGGTCCTCCTGGTAGTGTGTTGGACCAAAACCTGGCCTAACGGATTGTCCAGCTTTCGGACTTTCCTGTGAGTCATTAACTTTGTGTGAGTCTTAATGTCAAAAAACCAAGTTGTGAGTAAGATCATAAAAAATACAAAATTGTCCTCTATTAAAGTAATAGCAATGACTACAATCTAAATGGTGGTTTCTCTTTGTGACACAGATGAAACTAATAAGGAATGAGTACCAAAAATCAATTTTCTTGACACAATAAATTATGCTTGAGCCCATTTCACTAAGACCCATCGATATGAGCCTAAGTTACATGGACTCAACTTGGACCATCCAGTGACAACTAACTCATTCCCAATTACCAAGCGACATCAGAGCAATTCAGCATCCATGAAGCAAACTCGCACCTAGCTACAAGGAGAAGAGGAAAAGCTCAACAAAAAAACCCTATCTTGGGTTGCAAGATACCGCCTCATGTATACCACCTCACTGCTTCTAAAAGCCCACGTA
The DNA here is from genome assembly GCA_963454935.2 of Ilex paraguariensis. Classification (NCBI taxonomy): domain Eukaryota; kingdom Viridiplantae; phylum Streptophyta; class Magnoliopsida; order Aquifoliales; family Aquifoliaceae; genus Ilex; species Ilex paraguariensis. The sequence continues at coordinate 844,568 of CAUOFW020001059.1, read as the reverse complement.
TCCTGCAGATATGATTGTCTCTAACGACCAAATATTCCTCAATTATTCTAACAGATCGATAGGACCACACCTTCAAGTAAGAAAACAAAAATCAACCTTATATAAATAAAAGGGGATGCCCTACGGATATGGGATCGATCCTTACTCTCTGTAATTACTCTCTTCTTCCTCTTCAAAGCAATACAACAAATACCGGAGCAAGAGACTCTATTGACAATAGACTAGTCTAACTTTTCAGCTTGGTGAACCACTCACACTCTTGTCTAATTTTTTATTTTTTTTACCTTGGTACATTTCACAACCGACACACAATTGTCCTACACACAAAACCCCCTCACTCACTATTTTCTTCCACCATTATCAAATTTTATTTTAGTTGTTGTTTGGTTCTAAAGTTACCTTTTCCCATTTATCTTACTATCAAGATATACATGGAGAAAGCTTTTGTACATCAAATGGTTTCATCTGCAGTTTTAACATTTGCTGACCAAATATTCTGACCTTGACTTTAGACTTGATCAGCTTTAAGGCAAGGATTTGCAATTGGAAGTAGAATTTTTTTCACAGTTGATCCTATGTATGACCATTTTTCACATTTTTTGGTGCACACACACACACATATTTCTGGAGATTATGAACTGAAAGGTGCATATTGTCAACTCCTTCGCTTATTTTTTTTTTTTTTTTGGGAGGAGAAAAGGGAGGGAGACTTGAGCCCTTGACCTCAAGAAAGCAAAGCCTTCATAAGATAAAGAGTATCATTAGACCAAAGGCCTATTGGTACTCCTTTGTTAATTCACCAGGCCGAAATGGGTGTAAACAAAGCTTTCTAATGCTCTATGTCTACTGATCATCAGGTACTTCTTCCTATATCTCAAGTTAATTATCATTATTTTTAAAATGATGCTTTAAATTATGTTTTGTAGGATAACCAACAAATGAATGGCAGCCTTGTCCCAAATTCAAACTTTGTAATTTATCAACAGTGAAAAATTTATCTCGTTTAGTCACCAAATAACACGTAAATAATATTTGTAAGCAGCAATATGAGCAAAGACTTGATGTTTACTTTAAGCTTTTTATTTGCCTTTAATAATGTATACAAATTACAAAAAGACCATCCCCTTATTCTCTTTTTGTCAATCTATCATCCTAATATATGCAATACACACAAATTAAGTACAGAAATATGTTAATTACAAAAATATTAGTTTGGTATGCTTCTTATTTTACAAGTTACATTTACTGTTATGACTTCTGAAGTATTGTGATGTGGCTAAGGGTCACTCTCAGCCTTCATTTACAATCGTGGCCGCACCACTTGGAACCATGAGGTGTGGGTATGTTGGAGGAGGAGACGTGGCATGAAGCGCAAAGTTCTTATTATTGATGCAAGGAGTACCAGGCTTGGGGATGTAGGTGCACCCATTTGACTGTAGAGACTGTAACACAAGATTTTTGTTTTTCAACCAGTCTTTTTCTTCTCCATCTAACAATCTGCTGGCTTGGTGTGGTTTGATGCTTAGAATGAAAAAAATTGCCACAATGGCTAAAACAACACTTCGAGCTTTCATCTTGTTAGCTGATTAAGCAAAGAATGAAATAAAAGTATGGTGAATAAATAAAATGCAAGGAGATGCTATATTTATACACATCAAGTCATCTAAATGTATGACTTGAGTTTTTCATGTTATAAGATTGATGGGAGGGTTTTGACTATTGACGGAGAGGTTTGACAAGAAAAAAAAAATTGAATGGGTCAAAAATGAAGAAAATAACTAGGTTTACATTCAATTCTAAAAGCCTTCAATTTGCATATTTCTTCACCTTCTAAATGAATACGTTTTCGTTGAAAATTATGCTAGCATTCTAGGCACGAGAAAACTCTTCCAGTCGATTGTCATGATACATGATGTGTTGGTAGTTATTAAAATTTGTGAGGTTCATATATCTATTTGTTTTTTAATTAATATTTAATGGTGTTGTCACATGAGTACGATCATGTATATATTAACACATTTACCTTAAATATTTTCTCGAACAATATGCGTCAATTCAGTAGGTGCGATTGATTAGATCAACATTTTAGATTTAAATAATATAATTATATCTTAAAATCCGTTATAGAATGAACCATTGAAGCACGTTTTTAATATGGTAAATATGACTATATAAAAAAAGAAGTAATGGGTTTTGCCAGTGGTCCGTGAGTGGCTAATTTTTCAATTCGATCATTTGAATATCTTGCAAGTTCTGGTAGCAGAGATTATGTTTTGCTGATGCTCCTTGGACTAGTCTTACATACTATCAAAGTCAACCTCCTTGAGGTACGTCCATAGGTCAGCACGAAAAAGTTTCTACAGTTAGCTTATGAGGTATGTCTATAGGTTTCCTGATTTGCAATTAGCGTAAGGAAAGGGTTGGGCGGAGTTATTTACCACAATGAGATAATTTTAAATTTTATTACCAATCTATAATATTTTAAAATTTAATTATCCAACTACGACATTTTTTAAAAGTAAGGTCATTCACTATGTTTTTGTTATAAAATAGCAAAGTCAACAACTCCACTTTTGTTAGAAAGCGGAGTCAAAAAGTCCGTTTTTAAATTAAAAAAAATGTTAGCTAAATATAAATTTGTTGTGGGTGACACAATGAAACAAAAAAAACACTACGATTATATGTGTATATAACAAAGGTACTCTGAATCCACTGGAAAAGTAATAATAGAATAACTCTTAAAAATGTATATTATTTAATAAATAATTCATATTACATAAAAGGATATATATAAGAACGGTCAAACCCTAATCATTCCCATAATAACGGTAAAATTCCTAATTATACGAAAATTACTAAAAACGAAAAATTGCAATCTAACTAATTAACAGAAAAACACATGTTGTTTAGAGTCCAACCCAACTGAAGACATTGAATTCAGTATTTTTTATAATTTATTATTAATACTTGAACTCTTTTCAAAAATGACAAAAATGAGGTTTGAAGGGCCTAAATGATAGGATTCAACCCAAAACTGAAGGAACTCATGACAAAACGATGAGTTTTAATCGTTCGTCCGTTTCAAATCAAATACCACTGATCTCAATCAATTCTGTGTTTAGGCCATTTTGTCTTTACTATCACCTTTTTGCCTTTTCTTGGGCCTTGGACGCGCAGCAATCTCTCTGCTCCAAGTAATCAACAATCACTTGTTCTACGTCAATGGGCAACAATGAAATGCTTTTAAGTAAAAGCAAATTACTGAATTATGCTTAGTTGAAAGGTGTGTTTAGTAAACATGGTTTTTATCTGTGATCACTGTAACCACTGATCATATTTTTTATTTAAAATAAAGATTATTAACTCTATTTTTAAACAAAAATAGGATTATTAACTCCATTTTTAAAAAAGTCGTAAATCGGTAATCAAGTTTAAAAAATGTCATATTGCGGTAAATAACTCTGGTTGTGCGCAATATTTAGATGAAATTTAACATCTCAATTCCCTGAGAATCTAACTAAATAAAAAAATAAATAAAAATTAGGCCTGCAGTAGTTGCCTAACCCCAACCAAAAGCTATAAGAAGAGACCAATCCTTTCCCCAAGGTTCTTTTTTCTTCATGCGTGTTAGGCGGGCAGTTCATCCCATGAATGAGCAACCCTTAACCTGGCTATATGACTGACCCTAATTGTCCACTAGTGAGCCATAATCGTGTTTTCAATTTGATAACTATATATTAAATAGACTCTTGTAGAATTATAAAATTATAAGTTGAAGTTTTAAAGTCTAACTCTGGCCAAAAAAGAATACTATTTGACTGAACTAAAATTCTAAAAATTTAATATATTTTTTTATGGTCAAGAGATATGAAAGATTTATGACGCTATGTATAGACTTCCTGAAAAAAAATAGACTTCTTAAATGGTATTGACGTAAATAATTCAAAATCAAGTGAAATTTTTTGTATTAGGCCAGGCTGATGTGCCTACCCAAAAAAGGCCTATGGCCCCATGGATTGTCGAGCATTTAGAGTCATTAACGTTTGGGAGATTTGGCGAGAAGAACAAAAAAAAGCATGTACTTTCAAGGCAAAATGTCTACCGTGAATATTTTTATGACGAGAAGTCCATAAAATACGTAATTGATAAAAATATCATTAATGAAGAGATTATTTAAAAATTTTTTCCACATTCCATTCTTATATTTATTATAACTGCCTTCATTATTCCGCCGTCACCACTGCCATTCGCCACCACCACCCACCAACTAAAGACACTCTCTCCCTCTCTCTTTCTCTGAATCGATTGTTTGATACATGAAATTTAAATGAGATTTGATTTTGTTTTATGAAATTTTTGAATGATCTTTATTTAGATTAGTTAATTTTGAATAATCTTATTGATACAGTTTTGTGAATTAAAGACAGTGAACTTAAGATAATGAACTTAAATAGTAAATTAAAAACAGTCACTCTCTCTTTCTATGAATATGTGTTTTGTTATATATTGTAGATGGAAGAAAAGAAGGATTTTTTTTAGTGTCATAAAGTTTACTTCTTTTAGANTTAGATTAGTTAATTTTGAATAATCTTATTGATACAGTTTTGTGAATTAAAGACAGTGAACTTAAGATAATGAACTTAAATAGTAAATTAAAAACAGTCACTCTCTCTTTCTATGAATATGTGTTTTGTTATATATTGTAGACGGAAGAAAAGAAGGATTTTTTTTAGTGTCATAAAGTTTACTTCTTTTAGATCATTGTCAGTGGTGATGGAGGATTTCTATTGAAGAAGAGCTGGATTTATCCATGAGAAAGACAATGACTCTCGTTCAATTTCGATTGGGTGAAGTGTGAGATATCGGGGTAATATTGTCATATAAAAAGAGAGAAAAATTAATTTGGACTACATGACAAAAAAGTTTAGTTGAGCTGAACCTCACGCATTAAAAAATACACGGAAGAAGTTATTGACAAATTAGACACAACNCCATGAGAAAGACAATGACTCTCGTTCAATTTCGATTGGGTGAAGTGTGAGATATCGGGGTAATATTGTCATATAAAAAGAGAGAAAAATTAATTTGGATTACATGACAAAAAAGTTTAGTTGAGCTGAACCTCACGCCTTAAAAAATACACGCAAGAAGTTATTGACAAATTAGACACAAAATTTATAATTATTAATTATTCTCACTTTACGTTTTGTCGGAGTCTTATTGCCAGCTGACCAATCTGTGACGGAAACATAATTGTATGATCATAAATAATACGAAAATTGTCCTCTATTAAAGTAATAATAATGACCAGCATCTAAATGGTGGTTGCACTTTGTGACACATGAAACTAATAAGGAATGAATACCAATATTCCATTGAGTTTTTTTTTTAGGGCAGTACGTAGATTCATTAGGACTGCAAAAAAAAAAATCAATCGTGAATTTATTTTTGAATTAGATCCCTGTTAAAAAATCAAAATAATAGTCATAGCTAACGCTCTTTAAAATTGTAAAAAATAACGACAATGTCATCATGTAATTAAAAGCCCTATTCTAAAAATCTACGTCATCATAATATACTTTTTTCTCCAAAATACAAATCGTCAGACAGTACACTAAAAAAATGAACTATTCCTAATTAACATACCCATTAATTGGATTTGTGAAGGTACATTAAGTTACATTTACTAATAGTGGATGCATTCAGTGTATCAAGAATTTAGAGTTTTCGCATCTTTTTTTTGCAACGGAATATTTACAGTGACAAAAATATTTTTTTACATCAGGAAATCGTTGCCCTGGCAAAAATTAAAATTTTTTTAAAATTCTTTTCTCTTTTTGTATTGATTTTTTTCCTGTTGCAAATGTCTAAACCAAAACAATGTTGTAGTTTTAATACAACTTATTATTAAAAAAGGGTAAATTACATTAACACTACTTGAACTTTGTAAATAAAACATATTACATTAACATCTCTCGAAGTTTTTATGCATATAACATATAGATTCCTACCATTTAAAACTGTTTGAATCACTGTTAAACTTTGATTATGTTATCATATTTTAAAATTTTAATTCTCAAAATACCCTTATAGAAATAATTAAAACCAACTNAACTTTGATTATGTTATCATATTTTAAAATTTTAATTCTCAAAATACCCTTATAGAAATAATTAAAACCAACTCACTTAATTCAATCAATTTTGTCAGCAGTCGGTCGTTACTAAGAGGGTGTCAATGTAATATTTCATACCTGAGGGAATCTGTGTGTTTTAGTGACAAATTTTAGTGGTGTAGATGTAATTTATCATATTACTTCCTACTTCGTCTAATTATCAGTCGCATAACGAACGCGTAACGCCTCTCTTCACACGTCTCCTCCTCCTTCTCCAACTACATACGACTCTCCACTCTCTCTCGCTCCCTCTGGTTCTAGCTCCCTCTGTCTCTCTAAAATCGAGCAAGAACAAGAACAAGAACTCGAAGTCAAAGCAGCCACTCCAAATCAAAGTAAATCCGATGAACCGCCCAACAATGGTCGAGCAGAATAAGTATTAGAAGGTCCACAAGGTCTCTCCCTCGCCAAAGAAAGACCAGGACAAGAACAAGAAGAAAGAGAACGATCCTGAGGTATCTCTCTTTCATCCTCTACTACTCTTCTGCCCCCTTTCGCTTTTGCACCAGCTGCCACATCCAACAACCATTCATAGCCCCTATCTCCTCTCTCACAAAGCACACACACACAAATTGATTACCTCTCTTAATTTTTGGTGTTGAGTTTATTTAATTGGAATTAGGTNCTTAAAATAAGTATTACTAAAATTTTGTTGACAAAGAAAGCTAATGACAAAGGACTACAAGTAAACGAACTTTACATTAAAAAAATCAAGTTTGTTTTCTCAATGGACATGTCATGGATTATTTTTTGCAGTAGAACTACTTAGCACCTTGTGAGGGATGATATCTATAGATTGGAAATTTTATAAATTGACGTTCAACACCATCTCACGACATCAACATCTCAATTTTTTCCCTTATTAGTGATTGATATTTTCAGCTGAATTGAATAATTGACATTTGAGGATTTCCAGGACCACATGAAATGGTTATGTTTGCATCCTTGTTGATCAACGTGTTATATTTTATCGATGCTTATAAACTTTATTGATTGAATCTCAAAATTACAAGAAGCAAAAAACATAAATTGTTATAACAAAACACAATGATTGCTTTAACAAAAAACACAAAACAGTAAATTGTTTTAACAAAAAGTAGAAAACANTAAATTGTTATAACAAAACACAATGATTGCTTTAACAAAAAACACAAAACAGTAAATTGTTTTAACAAAAAGTAGAAAACAGTAAACTATTTTAACAAAACCAGAAAACTGCTATATTTCCTTCTGTACAACTTGAAATTCATCACCTCAACTTCTGGCTCTTGGATCACACATTAACATCCTTTTTATCCTTGCAATAGGCATACTGGACTGGTCCTGGAGTAACAGTAATCTTCCAGTCAAAGGCATAATGCCACTGACAAAAAAAAAAGTGAAAACTCATGTTTGAACTGCAAATGAGGCCAAAAAATCAGCAACTATGTCANCAGTAATCTTCCAGTCAAAGGCATAATGCCACTGATAGAAAAAATAGTGAAAACTCCAGTTTGAACTGCAAATGAGGCCAAAAAATCAGGAACTATGTTAGCCTCTCTGTACACATTCTTTAAATGAAATTACAGCAAAACCACTAGACCAGAACCTCTGCCCACACACAGACCAGTAAATCAATCCACAAACTAAGTCATCCTCCATGGCAATCATGAACCACACCTCAGTACCCCAATAGAGTATCAACATGAAACCATCCCCGCAAAAAGAAATATAACACCTACTGCCAAGCAACAGGTCCTGCAACACCAAGTCAATCTGCCCAGGCCAGATCATAAAGGAGATAATGCACCTCTAATCAGAGCATGACTCATAGAATGAGCTTTAAAACACCTCATCAATCTTACAAGCCTACAAATAGGAGATTCACCTGGCAGAATCACAAATCCCATAATAGCAGATACCCTTTTCCACACAGCTTGAGCAAAAGAACACTCAACAAATNTAGCTAACGCTCTTTAAAATTGTAAAAAATAACGACAATGTCATCATGTAATTAAAAACCCTATTCTAAAAATCTACGTCATCATAATATACCTTCTTCTCCAAAATATAAATCGTCAGACAGTACACTAAAAAAATGACCTATTCCTAATTAACATACCCATTAATTGGATGCGTGAAGGTACATTAAGTTACATTTACTAATAGTGGATGCATTAAGTGTATCAAGAATTTAGAGTTTTCGCATCTTTTTTTTGCAACGGAATATTTACAGTGACAAAAATATTTTTTTGCAACAGGAAATCGTTGCCCTGGCAAAAATTAAAAATTTTTTCTCTTTTTGTATTGATTTTTTTCCTGTTGCAAATGTCTAAACCAAAACAATGTTGTAGTTTTAATACAAGTTATTATTAAAAAGGGTAAATTACATTAACAGTACCTGAACTTTGTAAATAAAACATATTACATTAACATCTCTCAAAGTTTTTATGCATATAACATATAGATTCCTACCATTTAAAACTGTTTGAATCACTGTTAAACTTTGATTATGTTATTATATTTTAAAATTTTAATTCTCAAAATACCCTTATAGAAATAATTAAAACCAACTCACTTAATTCAATCAATTTTGTCAGCAGTCGGCCGTTACTAAGAGGGTGTCAATGTAATATTTCATACCTGAGGGAATCTGTGTGTTTTAGTGACAAATTTTAGTGGTGTAGATGTAATTTATCATATTACTTCCTACTTCGTCTAATTATCAGTCGCATAACGAACGCGTAACGCCTCTCTTCACACGTCTCCTCCTCCTTCTCCAACTACATACGACTCTCCACTCTCTCTCGCTCCCTCTGGTTCTAGCTCCCTCTGTCTCTCTAAAATCGAGCAAGAACAAGAACAAGAACTCGAAGTCAAAGCAGCCACTCCAAATCAAAGTAAATCCGATGAGCCGCCCAACAATGGTCGAGCAGAATAAGTATTAGAAGGTCCACAAGGTCTCTCCCTCGCCAAAGAAAGACCAGGACAAGAACAAGAAGAAAGAGAACGATCCTGAGGTATCTCTCTTTCATCCTCTACTACTCTTCTGCCCCCTTTCTCTTTTGCACCAGCTGCCACATCCAACAACCATTCATAGCCCCTATCTCCTCTCTCACAAAGCACACACACACAAATTGATTACCTCTCTTAATTTTTGGTGTTGAGTTTATTTAATTGGAATTAGGTGTTGATTTAATTGGATTTAGTTTCATGATAATTTGTTAAATTTTGGTGTTAAATTTGTTAGCCTCCCTCACCCAGGTAACTCTTTGTCTCTCTCTCTCCACTCTCGGCGAATCCCTTCTTCTCCCAATCTCTATTTTTTTTTAAAAGGAAAATGGTGGTCGTAGGCAGGTAAAATGGGAAATACATAGTCCAAAATGCAGAATGTTTTTCCCATATTTTCGTTATGGGTCTTGACTTTAATGATACAAGATATGATTTTCGTTCTGGGTCTTGTTTTTTTTTCCCAATATGTTTTTCCTTCTTTGTATGATTCTTTATAATATAAAGAAATTCTTAGCACTACTTTGCTTTATTTCTTGTTGCTGTTGATAGAGAGAGAAAGAGAGAACTGAAACAATGACTTGCTTGTGTTTAATCCTATTGATTCATAAGTGATGGGTCTGTTTCATGCATAGATTTTGTGATGGGATAGCCAGTCAGCATGTTTGTAGGTCCTATATGATGGTGGGTACTTAATTTGCTGGTTAATACCTAATCTGAAGCCTTGAGATAACTGGGGTCGCAGCCCCTGATCTAGAAGCTAGCTGTTTTCTTAAGTGCCTCACTTGAAAGATACATACATAACAAGTGTTTAAGATGATGCAATAGGATCATTGGAGGGGAATTTGTTTGATGACACTTGACCTCATGATTGCAGTTTATCCGTTATGAAGTGGATAGTTGAAACCAGTACCCCACAGAATTACTTAAAATTCTGAATTTACAGAAACTTAGGGTCAAGGCATAGTTGATTCTTTGTGACAACATTCTCAAGTCTCAACTAGTCTTAGTCTCTTATATGATTTTTAACTTAAAATAAGTATTACTAAACTTTTGTTGACAAAGAAAGCTAATGACAAAGGACTGCAAGTAAACGAAGTTTACGCTAAAAAGATCAAGTTTGTTTTCTCAATGGACATGTCATGAATTATTTTTTGCGGTAGAACTACTTAGCACCTTGTGAGGGATGATATCTACAGATTGGGTATTTTATAAAGACTTGATGTTCAGCACCATCTCACGACATCAACATCTCAATTTGTTCCCTTATTGGTGATTGATATTTTTAGCTGAATTGAATAATTGACATTTGAGGATTTCCAGGACCTCATGAAATGTTTATGTTTGCATCCTTGTTGATCAATGTGTTATATTTTATCGATGCTTATAAACTTAATTGATTGAATCTCAAAATTACAATAAGCAAAAAACATAAACTGTTTTAACAAAAAACACAAAACAGTAAACTGTTTTAACAAAAAACAGAAAACAGGAAACTGTTTAAACAAAACCAGAAAACTGCCATATTTCCTTCTGTATAGCCTGCAACTCATCACCTCAACTTCTGGCTCTTGGATCACACATTAACATCCTTTTCATCCTTGCAATAGGCATACTGGACTGTTCCTGGAGTAACAGTAATCTTCCAGTCAAAGGCATAATGCCACTGATAGAAAAAATAGTGAAAACTCCAGTTTGAACTGCAAATGAGGCCAAAAAATCAGGAACTATGTTAGCCTCTCTGTACACATTCTTTAAATGAAATTACAGCAAAACCACTAGACCAGAACCTCTGCCCACACACAGACCAGTAAATCAATCCACAAACTAAGTCATCCTCCATGGCAATCATGAACCACACCTCAGTACCCCAATAGAGTATCAACATGAAACCATCCCCGCAAAAAGAAATATAACACCTACTGCCAAGCAACAGGTCCTGCAACACCAAGTCAATCTGCCCAGGCCAGATCATAAAGGAGATAATGCACCTCTAATCAGAGCATGACTCATAGAATGAGCTTTAAAACACCTCATCAATCTCACAAGCCTACAAATAGGAGATTCACCTGGCAGAATCACAAATCCCATAATAGCAGATACCCTTTTCCACACAGCTTGAGCAAAAGAACACTCAACAAATAAATGAGCTACATTCTCCTCATTCTCACAGCAAAGACTACACCTGCTGGCCAAAGACACACCCACATTCTGCACTCTAACATCCATAGTCAAAGCATTTCTAAAGATCTTCCAAGTACTCAACTTTGCACTAGGAAAGATTTCCTGATCCCATATACCTTTTGCTACTTCACTCTGCACACCTTTCCTCCTCACCAATTCCCAGGCAGATTTAACAGAAAACAACCCTGAGCTGGTATGCCTCCATACTCTCTTATCAGCCTTTTCTGATAAAACCACACCAGAGTTCAGAATCTCATACTGCAATTGAGGTGTAAGCCAATCAGAAACCTCATCCAAAATCCACCCATTCCCACTCCATCAATTTCAATTAAATTGGGTTTGTAATTTATTGATAAATTCATCCATTTTTTAGTCACATGTGCATCTTACTATCTTTAATTCTACTGCATTCATTAAATTTAGTTTATGTGATAACTAAGTTACCTTCATGTGGATGTATGAAACAGCTAACGATAATAGAAATATGGATAAGAGTTGGATTGATTCAACAGAAAGGCTTTCAAGTGCATACTTTAGAGGGGTTGAGAAATTTCTCAAGTTTGCATACACCGATCAAGCGGAAGATGCAATGATTTATTGTCCGTGCAGGTTATGTTTAAATCATTATTTTGTTAAACGAGAGGTTGTGCGAGAACATCTTATTATAAATGGCTTTTCAAGGAAGTACAAGAATTTGACTAAACATGGGAAAGCTTATGTTTCGAGACATGGTAACCAAGAAAATGAAACCTTAGATGATTCAAATATTGGGGATGATATAATTGGAATAATACACGAAGCTATTGGAGTTCAAAATGTAGATATCAGTGTTGAAAATCTTGAACTACCTACAAATGATCTNACTGAAACAATGACTTGCTTGTGTTTAATCCTATTGATTCATAAGTGATGGGTCTGTTTCATGCATAGATTTTGTGATGGGATAGCCAGTCAGCATGTTTGTAGGTCCTATATGATGGTGGGTACTTAATTTGCTGGTTAATACCTAATCTGAAGCCTTGAGATAACTGGGGTCGCAGCCCCTGATCTAGAAGCTAGCTGTTTTCTTAAGTGCCTCACTTGAAAGATACATACATAACAAGTGTTTAAGATGATGCAATAGGATCATTGGAGGGGAATTTGTTTGATGACACTTGACCTCATGATTGCAGTTTATCCGTTATGAAGTGGATAGTTGAAACCAGTACCCCACAGAATTANATATTTGAAACCAGTACCCAACAGAATTACTTAAAAAAGGCCCCTCAAAATTCTGAATTTACAGAAACTTAGGGTCAAGGTATAGTTGATTCTTTGTGACAACATTCTCAAGTCTCAACTAGTCTTAGTCTCTTATATGATTTTTAACTTAAAATAAGTATTACTAAACTTTTGTTGACAAAGAAAGCTAATGACAAAGGACTGTAAGTAAACGAACTTTACGCTAAAAAGATCAAGTTTGTTTTCTCAATGGACATGTCATGAATTATTTTTTGCGATAGAACTACTTAGCACCTTGTGAGGGATGATATCTACAGATTGGGTATTTTATAAAGACTTGATGTTCAGCACCATCTCACGACATCAACATCTCAATTTGTTCCCTTATTGGTGATTGATATTTTTAGCTGAATTGAATAATTGACATTTGAGGATTTCCAGGACCTCATGAAATGTTTATGTTTGCATCCTTGTTGATCAATGTGTTATATTTTATCGATGCTTATAAACTTTATTGATTGAATCTCAAAATTACAATAAGCAAAAAACATAAACTGTTTTAACAAAAAACACAAAACAGTAAACTGTTTTAACAAAAAACAGAAAACAGGAAACTGTTTAAACAAAACCAGAAAACTGCCATATTTCCTTCTGTATAGCCTGCAACTCATCACCTCAACTTCTGGCTCTTGGATCACACATTAACATCCTTTTCATCCTTGCAATTGGCATACTGGACNGACGAGAACATGGTCGCAAGCCTACTACGTTATTTGAAACTCATATATTGTTATAGATACAATCGAAAGATATCTTGACAGAATATAAGTATGATGACCTTAAGGAAAGGAAGAGAAGAGAGGTAGAGAGGGTAAAAAATGGGGCGAAAAAACATAATTGGAAGAAAAAGAGTATCTTCTTTGAATTGCCGTACTAGGAGCATAATCTAATTAGACACAATCTTGACGTAATGCATATAGAGAAGAATTTTTGCGATAATATATTGTGGACATTATTGGGGGTTATTGGGAAAACCAAGGACAATCTGAATGCTCGGTGTGACTTACAAGAAATGAACATTAGAAGACCATTGTATCCCCAAACTAGAGGATCTGGTAAATAGTACTTACCTCCAGCAAAATTTACTTTGAGTAAGGATGACAAACAGATATTTTGTAAAGTGCTGAAAGGAGTCAAGGTGCCTGACGGATATGCATCTAATATTCGCGATGCGTGCACATGAAAGAGTGTAGTATTTGGTGTCTTAAGAGTCATAATAGTCATATTTTGATGCAACAACTACTGCCTCTACCAATCTGAAAATCAATGCCTAAGAATGTGGTTGAACCATTGATCGAATTGAGTAATTTCTTTAGACAATTGTGTTCGAAGATGAATACTGCAGCTGACTTAGAATATATTCAAGATCGGATTATGGTATCACTTTGTCATCTAGCGAAAAATTTTCCACCAGGATTTTTTGACATAATGGAGCACTTGCCTGTACATCTAGCTGAGGAAACATTGATAGCTGGACCAGTGCAGTTTAGATGGATGTACCCCATTGAAAGATATGCGTTTCTTATTTATGCAAAATGTGTAATATGAATATTATCAAAATATATTATCCATTTTGCATGGATGGATATTTTTATGCACTTATATGTTTATAGGTATCTTCTTACTCTAAAATAATATGTGCGCAATCGAGCTCATTCTGAAAGCTCAATAGCTAAAGGTTACTTGATGAAGGAGTGCATGAATTTTTGTGCTATGTATCTCGATGACGTAGAAACCAAGTCTAACCGACCATTACGCCATTTAAGATTCAAAAAAAAATGTGCGTAAATTATAGAATTTTCATCCAAAATCATAATCCGTTAACATTAAAAAAAATAGAAAATAACAAAAAACCTCCCTTACCCTTTCTCTCATTCAATAATGTATATATTGTGTACATTTGAAAACCATCAGTTGTACAGGTACCGTCTCAAAACTCTATCATAAGTAGATACATTGTGAATGTACCTACACATTAGCACAATCCACTATGTCTTCCATTCAACACAATGGATTGTTCTAGTGCGTAGGCACATAAATGGGAAAATATGTACATAAACGGAAAAGCAAAAAATTTTCAACAATCGTTATATATTTATCCTCAGCAAAACTAATAATTGAATATGAAAGGTAATTACACTCACAAAAAACATTCATTATTAGACACACAACAAAGTGCATGAAGATACACACCAGATAAGCAATTAATATATACATTTTAAACATAGGTATAAAATAATATCATATAAGATGAACAACATACATGATCACTAAGGTACATTATACAAATATATACATCCATGAAATAGATACATTATTATTTAATTAAGAAAAATATACATATACACTATTGCAGGTACATAAATACATATAACTTAACTGTTACGATCAAATTTACATACCCACCAAGTCTACGCTTAGGATACACCACCATTATATTCCAAATTGCTTAGTTCAAAATTTTGAAATTCAAAACTGCTATACAAACACCACAAAATCCTCAATAAAAAATGCATAAAAAGGAAATTAATTGTAATGTAGACTAAAATCATGTGATGAGGACGAAATGGATAATCATAACACATTAGCTATTTAATCGCCCTACAGTAGTGCCCAACCAAGGACCGCATATAAGTTTTTTTAAATGTTGGAGGACCTTTTTCTAAATTGAAAACCCAGCATGATTAAAATTGATTTACACACTAAAGGATGGACACTAGCCTAATTATCTATTTTCAATTTTGATGATACCATAAATTATGCGTGAGCCCATTTCACTAAGGCTATGGGCCTAAGCCACATGGACACAACTTGGTCCATCCAGTGCCAATTAACCCATTTCACATCACCAAGTGATACTAGAGCAATTCGGCATACCTGAAGCCGACTCGCACCTAGCAACTGGGAGAAGAGGAAGAGCTCGACAAAGAAAACCTATCTTGTGTAGCAAGCCATCTCCTCAAGATGCCACCTCAATCTTTCTAGAAGCTCATGTTTCTGTAATGGGTGAGTTGATTCCGTGAAATTGGCGATGTGCACCTCCTGATAACTGTATTTCACGGATTCTCATTTCTAAAAAGGAGATCTCCACGTGTGCTAGTAATAGACTGGGTCTTTCAAGATGGTGAACTTGATCCAACTGAAATTGTGAATGAGCCTTTGTTAATTTGCATCTGTGATCTAGATCTAATTTACATCTGTGATTTGAGTCTAGTCTGGACGAGACCCATCAAAACCAATACAACGAACACTAGAGCAAAAGATTCTATTGACAGTAGACAAATCTAGCTATTCAACTTGGTGAACCACTCAAACTCTTTTCTATTTTCTTTACCCTCGTAGATTTCACAACCGACACACACAATTGTCCATTACACAATACCCTCTCACTCACTGTTTCTTTCACCATCAGATTTTATTTTAGGTTTTGTTTGGTTCTAAGTTATTTTTTCCGTTTATCTTGTACTATAAAGATATATATGGAGAAAGCTTTTGTATATCAGACGGTTTGATCTGCAGTTTTAATATATGCTGATCAAATATTCTAACCTTGACTTGAGACATGATCAGCTTGAAGGCAAGGATTTGAAATTTCCAATTGGAACTTTTTTTGCTCTATGGCTACTCATCAATACTTCCGGTATCTCAAGATAAGTATCATTATTTTTAATACGCATTTTTTTTTGGTTCAATGGTAAGAGGTATCTAAGCTAGTTTATACGTACTTCAACAAATCCCTTCTCTGGCTTGGTCAAAGGCAAACCATCCACGCCGGGATTAGGATATTCATTAGGAATAAATCTTTCGTGACCTAACCTAAGGGATTGTCAAGATTCGAATTCAGGACATCCGAGTTTATATTTCGTCCTTTTTATCACTTGAACTACCCCTTGGGATCAATATACGATCCTTTAAATTATGTTTTTAGGAAAACTAGCATACGAATGGCAGCCTTATACACAAATTTTAACTTTGTAATTTATCAGCAAAGAAAATTTTATCTTGTTTAGTCACCAAATAACACAAAATAATATTTGTAACAACAATATGAGCAAAAGACTTACTGTTCAACTTTAAGCTTTTTATTTGTCTTTAATAAGTATACAAATTACAAAGAGAGCATCCTCTTATTCTCTTTTTGTCAATCCATCATCCTAATACATGCAATACACACAAATTAAGTATAAAAATATGTAAATTAAAAAACAATTGTTCAGGTCATCTAATTGCAAAGAGATGCTATATTTAAAATAAATGCAAAGAGATGCTATATTTATACACATCAAGTCATCTAATTGTATGACTTGAATTTTTCATGTTATAAGATTGATGGAAGGGCTTTGAACATTGACGGAGAGTTTGACAAGAAAATAAAAATTGAATGGGTCAAAAATGAATAAAATAACTAGGTTTACATTCATTACTAAAAGCCTTCAATATGCATATTTTTCACCTTCTACTTTTTCCATGGAAATCACGCTAGCATGCAATCTAGGCACGTCAAAAAATGAGAAAACTCTTCCGGTTGATCGTGATTGGTAATTTCAAGAGATAATTCAAATGATAATAAAGACGAGTTAAAAACTCAGACGTCATTAATTCGAATCTTAACAATCCTTTCGGGCTAGGCCACGAGAAATTTATTTTTCATGAATATCTTAGTTCCGGCATAGATAACTCACATTTGACTGGATCAGAGAGGGGATAAGTCGATGTGTGTGTAAGCTGACATGCCTAACTGTTGAAACAGAAAACAAAAAACAAGAAAATTTGTGATCGGTCATGATTATTTTTAAGTAATTTTACCTTTACCTTTAAAAAATATAAAAAGAAGTAATTTTTGGTATGATCTCTCCTTTTCTTTCAACTAAATTTACCGCACATAAAACTCCCAAAAATTATAAATCTGCTCGACATAAGTTCAAGAGAAAATTAAATAAAAAATATTTAATTCTATAATATATTATATAATTTATACAATAATAAATAAATAAATCAATCAAATCATTGCTTACAATGTTATAGAACATGTTTATCATTTCAATCAAAATTAAATTATTCATGTTTGGATCTACTATTGTCAAATGACCATGACTTTTTTTTTTTTTTTCACATGTGATTTTGTTTTGTTTGGAAGCAAAGGAGTCTTCCTTTGAATGCTTAATTAATTCTTGGGTCTCGGCCTTTGAATGCGTTGGATGAAAGTTTAGTCGCAGAGATTATATGGTTTGTTTGCCCAAGCAGCTGCGGACGATGGCGAGGACTTGAATTCAACAACGCGAATATGACTGCCACCTCTCGTACGTCTTCCCCTTATCCCTCTCCGACACGTTCATCCACAACACTTATCCACTGCTGAATTCATATCCCTTGTGTGATGTGAAAAAAGAGTGTTACGGGACCGAAATATTTATATATTTTTGTATATAAATATATGTGATCCTATTATATTTTTGTATATTTAATTTATATATTTTTGTATAACTATTAAAAAAATAAGTGATCATTTGAATAAATTTAGTTGGATATGGTTTGATATTTTTTTATTGATTATCCAAACCTGAATCAAATGTCTTATACTTCATGAATTCGGATTTTAATATACCTATATCTGATCCGATTCAAAATGTTTTTATAATTTTATATCACTATTAAAAAAATAAGTGATTATTTGAATAAATTTAGTTCAAATTTAGATGTAATTTGGTAACTTTAGTTAAATTAAGTTACTCGAATTAGATTGAATTTCAAATTATTAATAGATTCGGATATGAATCACGAAAATAAAATTCATCACGGATTCAATTCATAAAAAATATCTCTAGTTATTTGTTAGGGTTGAACAATAAGTTGGGAGCCCATTATGTGACATAGATGTATTGGGTGCTTTCAATTTTTGACCCAATAAACATGTCAATCAATCAATTATTAAGATTTTTTTATAAATAAAAGAATTTATAAATGCTTTCATACTTTTTCACTGTTTCCATTTCGTTTTCGAGCTGATCAAAACGATATTTTGATGTTTGTTTAATGTACCAGTATTAGAGTTTTAAAATTGGTGTCACCGTACATATATATTGTAACCTAACTCATAGGAATTCTAATATAAGGAAGAATAGTTGCTCCTATGCACTTAGACAAAAACTCTCATCGAGTCATGTAAGGTGTCATTTTGTTTAATTATTTTGGTAGTTTAACTTGCTGACAAAGGTGGTACTATTGAAAAATAAATAACAATTGATGGTAAACTTACAAAAACATCATTGATATATAGTTTTGTCAATTAATGAACCGAATCTTAATCCGAATTTGATCTCAATTTAAATTTAATTACTTAGATATGGATTAAAATTTCAATCTATTAATTTGGGTACGATCGCAATCTATTTGGATTTGTAAAATTGGATTTGGCTATAACTATTAAACTCACAAGAATCCCATCTGACTATATATCTATAAAATAAAATAGTTACATTGTTTATCTTAAACTTTTCACAGCTCAGATCATTTTGATTCGATGGTCCTAATTAGATTTTCATTCTTTTTACAACTTTAAAACTCCCACCTCTCATATAACTCTAACTATTTATCTATCTATCTTATTCTCTCTCTCATTATTATCTCTCTTTTTTTTGTTTCCCCCGTGTTGTTTTTGATATTATTTACTCTATATAATAGATAAAACTACATGTTATGCAAATATTTATTCCATGAAACTAATTCAAAATTTTTATATTTTTGACGGCATGTATTTTGCAACTTGCTTCTTAATTTGTAAATAGCACTTTATGTAAATAAGAAATAGCACATTGACTAGAAACACCAAATAATATTCATAACAAAATGAACCTTAGATTGTAAATTAATATATAATGTTATAAAAAATTGACATTTAATTTTATCCAATTTATTTTCAACTTTGTCAAATTAATACTTTATATTTTTTTAGTACAAAATCAAATTTTATTTGATTTTATTAAATTTTTAATTTTTTTGATACTAAATTTGGAGAAGTACAATTGTAAAAATAATAAATTTTTTTGAGATTAGATTATCAATTTTTGTTAGCAATATTGACAGAAGGGAGACAAAGAGAATCACGGTGCAATGAATTGTAAACCTCAGGAGGTTTCATATTATTTATAAAATGGTAGGAGATGTCCATGTAATATTGCCAAAATTCAGGGGATTTCTGTGATTTTATTATTATTTTATCTTAAAAACTTGAATTATTTTATTTCTAATAAAAGCAATTATTGGTTATAAGGGTTTATTGGAAACCAAAAAAGAAATGTGTGTGAGTGTGTTTTTGTGTATATTTATTTGTGGAGGATTGGATATTTGGTGATTAAATTTATAATTATATTGTATCATTTGGGGTTGAATGGTGACAGTGGTGATAAATTCATAAGTTTTATAAATGAGTAAAATTTGATTGATTTTATTTATCGCTTAAAAATTGTGAATTATATTATGTTATGTTAGCTAATTTTTTTTTTTACTTGAGGTATTTATTACATGGGGATAGAATGGATTAAAAATATGGTAGTTGAGTTTGATGATGCACAAATTGGGTTTGCACACCACCTGTCAGATGAACAATAATAAATGCAGTAATTAAGTAGAGAGAGAGAGAAAAGAAAACAAGGATTTATAGTGGTTCGGTTAACGTGACCTACGTCCACTTTGAATGGTCAGGGTCGCCGAAGAATTTTATTACTCCAAGTGTGCAGAGAAACCAGAGAATTACAAGTTGAGAGAGATGTGCTCGACTGAATGTGATGCCTCCCCCAAAGAATGACATAAGGGTTGACCCTTTCTAAGGTGGCGTGGATAAGGTTTCTGGAGACCTTGCTTACTCCCTTGACAATGTAGCTCTTCGACCCTGATAAGCTTGATCGAGTGCGGATTCCTTTGGGCTGAACTTGTTGGATCTCTTGGCGTTGGACTCTTAATTTAGACTGGGCTTATAACATAAGTTTGGTCATTTGGGCTTGATTCATCAGAATTTATAATTATGTTGTGTTATTTGATTGAGTGGTAGTAGAAGTGGCAAATTCGTGAGTCTTATAACTGTAACTTATTTTATTTATTACTTAAAAATTGTAAATTTCAATGGGTTATGTTATTATTTGTTTTTTTTTCCAGAAGCATTTATATATATAGTGTTATTTTGGAGAATTTTTATATATTTTTATTACAGTTTCATTATTATGGAAGATATAGTCGATGATATATTTTGAATCATTTTAAAAGAAAAATTAGTATGAATATTTTTAGACCATTCCTTTTGAATTTAGACAATTATTTAAGAATTTTTTGTTTATTGTATAGTGTCTTAAGGCACGAGCAATAACTAGTATATACACTAACAACACCTCTATGCGATGTATGAAATTTGTATCTCATCGCCCTTTATTATCCCCTTCACTATCATCTCTTCACTTGTGCAGCACCATTTAAGGAGTAAAGAATTATAAAAATTTGGGGTGTTAAAAAATAGTTTTTTAAAAAAAATTGAATGAGGACTTATTAATTAGTGGATGGGTTGTTATGCTTCATGGTGAAATGAAATTTGATTTAATGTATTAAAATAAATATAAATTCTAGGAAGAGAGAGAATAAGAAAGGCAGCCCTCTCAAAGTCTCGCACACCTAATTTGTTTGTTATATAATATAGTACTAGTAGCGACTCCGTGTGATGCACTAATCTTGCACATTTCATTCCAACCAGCCTCCTTCTCCCCCTTTTTTTCCCTTGCTGCCATCATACCATTTAAAAAGTTGAATACAAAATTATGAAAATTAGGATGATAAAACAAATATGAAAAGTTAGGTTGATAAAAATTATGTTTTTCAAAAAAAATTTCAAAAACTTTAACGATAAGTTTTGATGCAACGATAAAATTTTTTTATTGTGACTTGTAGGTTACGAATTTGAGTCGTGAAAACAGTTTCTTTACTTGTAAATATAAGACTACGTATATCTAACCCTTCCCAAATCATGCAATGACGAGAGTCTCGTGCACTAGGTACATTATTTTTTTCAAAAACTTTGAAGAATGGTAATTAATTAGTGGGGTAAATAAAAGGGAAATTACATGCAACAGTGGTGTTTTTGACTAGCACGGTTCTGTGCAGATTAGGGAGAAAAAAAAGCATAGCATTTTTCTGTGATGAACCACACCAACATACGAGGTAAAAGATATACAATTCAATTCATCCTTTTTAATTCTTCTGTCATGGCTATGCAAAATACAGACAAACACATCACCTTACTTTTGACGCAAGAAAAAAATATAAAGAATAAAGAATGAAAACCCAATTTGCTTCTATTTTATCTAAGTAATTTACAGCTTCATCTCTCTCTCTCTTTTCCAAGGTCCCGTCACATTGTCAATGAGCACTGCCTTTGCTGATCTACTTGTCATCATCAGTAGCGACACCAGACGGAACCACGAGAAATGGATAGGCGCCACCAGCAGCAGCAGGAGGAGGAGGGGTAGCAATAACATGACTCGCGAAGTTCTTTTGGTTTAATGTACAAGGACTACCACCATTCCCGGGGACGTAGGTGCACCCATTGGATCCAGGAGGACTCTTCCGGAGAGATTGCAACAGAAGATTTTTGTCTTTCATCCAATCTTTTGTTTCTTCTTGTAACACTCTTCTAGCTTCATATGGTTTTGATGGTTAAAAGCAAAACTATTGCTACAATCGCTGAAACTAAAGTTACAGATCTCATGATTTGTTTGCCAAGAAAATATAAAATTATGGTCAATAACGAAAGGATTTGGTGATCATAACGAAAGGCAAGGCTATATTTATACCCTTATACTGTTGTTTGAATTTCTCAAATTTTTTTTTTTGATGGAGGTTTGTTGAATGGTATGGTCTACAAAAAAACTTGTAAATTGAATGGGTCATAGCGGAAGAAACTAGGTTTGGGTACTTGAATATGTAGTCCTAAACTTTGGTTTGGGTACTTAGAATATGTTGTCCTAAACTTTGGTTTTGGCACTTAGAATATGTAGTCCTAAACTTTGGTTTGGGTACTTAGAATATGTATAAATGCGTTTAGAACTTTGAATGGTTGAAGTTCTGCAATAGACGATTCAACTTTTGAAGTTTTGCTGTTGATTTTTTTGCCCAGGCTTTACGCGACATACATTATAATAAGAGTAATGCTACATGGACTTAAAAATTATACTTGATAATCTCAACCATTGATTTCGTTGTAGGTCCCAGCATTTATTGGGACCCACTACCTATTCAATGGTTGAAATTATCGAGTCTAATTTTTAAGTCTAATTTTTAAGTTTATGTAGCATTACTCTTATAATAACAAGTCTAATTCAATAACGCGGACAAGACCATAATGAAAAAAAACACTACGTAACTAGACATAGACTTTTTAATGGATCGAATCTCTTTCGTCTGATATGGATTGATATTTTTTTATTAATTATTCAAATTAAAATTCTTTATATCATATTTCACGAATTCGAATTTAAATATATATATATATATATATCCAATCTGAATCGAACCGAAATATTTATATATTTTTTGTAATAATATTAAAAAATAAAGTGATTATTTGGAAATAGTTGAAATTTAGTTAAATTAAGTTATTCAAATTGTTAATCAAATTTTAATGTGAAGCACAAAAATAAAATTCGTCCAATTATCAAATCAATTCGGAACGAACTTCCAACGTTGGATTCGGATGAGTCAAAGATTCGTTCGTTAAGTGGCCTAACCATGAAGAGTCCCGTCCCATCTGCCATACCTATCTTGTTCAAGTCAGAACCTTGGCCCCCAAGGCAATATTCGCCTCGCGAGTGGTTCGATCGTCAAGTTACTTTGTGAGATAGGATGTCAAGGGTTCGATTATGGTACCAACACTCACTTTTTGATATGGTACCAAAAAAATAAATTGAACGGTTGATATATAATGAAGAACTTCCACCGTTGATCAAGTCTAACACTTTTTATCGGCTACCCACCACTAAGTCTTACGCTTTCATAAAAAAAACACATAGACGAATAAGAAGATGGAGTTGCATAATTATTTTTATCCCTGTGAACGCTTCAAAAGATTATAAAATCATCGTCATTTATTAAAACTAAGATTAAGCGATAGTCTTTTTGCCCATTCGTACTAGCAAAGCTACAAATAAGGACAATCGATCATTCAATGGAGGCAAACCACCTATAGAAGAATTGGGGACATCTTGGGCTGCAATATTATCCTCAGGTGCAACTTCATTCTGGATTTCAACTTGTGGCTGTTGTGGCTGAGTTTTCTTATTCTTCCCTTACCCCAAACTCTTTTTTATTGTCCCACCATAAATTGGATTCATGGGAGTGAAATAAGCATCGCTTAAGTGAATCACAACTTCACAATCCTCCATAATCTTTGAAATCAAAATTGGGAATAGGAGACATTTCTGCCTATCCTTCGTACCGTGTACCGAAATAATTTCATCAATTATTAAATAAGATAGATCTATACATGTACCTGTTCCAATGGCATACAGGAGATGAGCTCGATCAAGTCCAAAATCAGTATTATGTCCAATTGGACAAATATTGTACCCCACTATAAGGTTTAACATCCTATATTTGGGAGTCAGGTATTACTAAAAAAATAATGGATTGTCAACACTCTAACTAAAATTATTAGTTATATCCTCAATTTCTGCATAAACACCTTCTAACTTAGGTATATGCTTAAAATTATTGAATAGATAAGTAAGTGTATCGTTATAAACGAAGAGTCGACGAACTTCCAATATTTTTGAAACTAAATTTGGGGTTACTTCAAAACTTATCTTCCTCACAAGGGACTTAAACTTGTGATCACCTTTATCAATATCATGCATGTTAGAATAAAATATATTCATCAATGTATTATATGTTTTATCCATCTTCTTGATATCAACTGCAGAATTTCATTGATGAAGAGCAAAAATAACATCAAATTCTACATCTTTTAATTGATCCAGTAAAACACCCCTCTCCAATAACAAAGGCCTATTATAAAAGCAATTATCATACCGAAGTTTGCAATTATCATTGAAGAAATNATTCTACATCTTTTAATTGATCCAGTAAAACACCACTCTCCAATAACAAAGGCCTATTATAAAAGCAATTATCATACCGAAGTTTTCAATTATCATTGAAGAAAGATATGTCTTTATTGGATGAACTTGCTGGATTAGGGTTGGATATACTTGCCGGATTGGGGTGAATTTAAACTTTTTATAGCAAGAGCAAAATGGTAATTTGTCACTACGATATGGGTTGTAAACCTGAATATTTTTAGATCTCGAATGACGAAACGGATCTCACCGTTGGATTCGTCTTGCGAAATCTCACTATCCTGTCAAATTTCATCGAATTTTGAGATAGTTGAATTTTTTACGTTTTACGAGACAGTCGAGTCNAGTAAGTGTATCGTTATAAACGAAGAGTCGGCGAACTCCCAATATTTTTGAAACTAAATTTGGGGTTACTTCAAAACTTATCTTCCTCACAAGGGACTTAAACTTGTGATCACCTTTATCAATATCATGCATGTTAGAATAAAATATATTCATCAATGTATTATATGTTTTATCCATCTTCTTGATATCAACTGCAGAATTTCATTGATGAAGAGCAAAAATAACATCAAATTCTACATCTTTTAATTGATCCAGTAAAACACCCCTCTCCAATAACAAAGGCCTATTATAAAAGCAATTATCATACCGAAGTTTGCAATTATCATTGAAGAAAGATATGTCTTTATTGGATGAACTTGCTGGATTAGGGTTGGATATACTTGCCGGATTGGGGTGAATTTAAACTTTTTATAGCAAGAGCAAAATGGTAATTTGTCACTACGATACGGGTTGTAAACCTGAATATTTCTAGATCTCGGATGACGAAACGGATCTCACCGTTGGATTCGTCTCGCGAAATCTCACTACCCTGTCAAATTTCATCGAATTTTGAGATAGTTGAATTTTTTGCGTTTTACGAGACAGTCGAGTCTCGGGTGACCCAAAAACGAGATTTTTGATAAAATTTTAAAAGTTAAAAAATTATTTAAGGTAAGTTAAAAAAAAAATATTTTGAACATGAACCGATACGGAATTTAATCATTTCGGAGCAAAAATGGACCCGAAGAAAATAGGGTCGTGTGGCGTTTTGTGGGCCAAGAGTTTAGGGACTATAAATAGGGGGCAAAAAATCAGATTTCACCCCCATTCTTCAGCCGATTTTAATGTGAGAAAAGAAGAGATGGAAAAGAAAAGTTATCCACCTCTCTACGATCTAGGAAGCTACGGAGCTCAAATCCACACAG
Organism: Ilex paraguariensis; assembly: GCA_963454935.2. Taxonomy (NCBI): domain Eukaryota; kingdom Viridiplantae; phylum Streptophyta; class Magnoliopsida; order Aquifoliales; family Aquifoliaceae; genus Ilex; species Ilex paraguariensis. The sequence goes on along the minus strand of CAUOFW020001059.1, from coordinate 818,577 downwards.
GCCAAGAATTAAAGTTGCTCCTCTCGCCGAGAGCTACACGATCACACCAAAAACGATGGGTTTTACCAAAGATCAAGGTACGGAATTTTTAGAAGTTTGGAATTTGGGCTTGAAGTGGGTTCTTGGGACTTCCTATGATCATTCCTTACGCTTCAAGAAGTGAGGTTCCTTCCTACTTGGGTTTATTTTACAACCTAGGGTGTTGTATGTAATGGGTGGGTGGATATATATATATACATCACTTGCCTATAGATGAAATTGATGAAATGGGTATGAAAAAGGTTTAACAAATGAATTCCTAGCTTGGAATTGATACATGTGGTGATTGCGTGTGTAATTCCATGAAATTTCGTACCTTGGGTTTATGTGAATTTGCCCTAAAATGATTCATGAACAATTCGTATTATGTGGACATGCCATGTGTTGAATTTATGCTTTGAAAATTAAGTGTGTTATTTGCATAAAATAAATAACATGTTTATGGATTAGATTGGATATGAACATGTTGATATATGTTTTTTTTATATATTAACATTGAGATGAAATTTGGCTATTATATGCTTATGATATAAATGACCATGAAATTATGATAATATATATGTTATAGTTGCTCATATGACATTCATTACATGTGGGCATAACAATTGAAATAACAATGGTGCATTTCATTGCATATACACGAAGACATCACATGTATGGGTGTGTGTGTGTGTGCATGGTTGTTTGTCAACACTACGCTCGATGGATAACTGGTGGGCTCGAGTAAGCTTAGTCGAAGATTTGGCCGAGTCTCACAGATTAAATGGTGATTAGGGTTGGGGTTAGCAAGAAGGGCTAGAAGATCCCTCGGGTGCAAGACCTAGTGATGGGATACGCACTCCCTTGGTACAGTCCATGAAGTGTGTGGGTGTACGCGGAACCCTCGGTGGAAGTCCATAAATTCCGTGTGGGTTGGGTGATCCTTGGTGTGAGTCCATAAACATCCACCCCTACAAAGACCCTGGGAAAATCTTAAAATGGTCATTGGATGAGTGAGACCAATAACAGAGGTTGAAAAAACCAGTCTTAATACTCATGACATTGTATGGGAGAAAGGAGTCGATGAGAGCTCAGGTTGAATTGCATGAATGGTTATTATCTCATATTATGGCACGGCATGTTAGATTCCAACATAGATTGATTAGTCTTAATTGGAATGGTTGTTGTTTGTGAATTTTTGCATGTGAACATTGCATATGCACTTACGTTGGTGAGTAGCCTCTATAGGAAATATTTTACTGGGCATAGCTCACCCTATACAGAAAAATATTTCAGGTGCGGGGTATACGCCGATGGAAGGGCCTCATACGGGACCTCAAGGATGAAGAGACCCGACTTGTGACTTGTATAACATATTTTGTGTAAATATTGAGTTTTGTAACATTATTATGAAAAATTTAGTTTTGGTATGCAATTTCATGTAAATTAATGAAATCGTGTGGAATAGATTGTAATATAAAATTGTATGGACCTTGTATATATTCACTTTTCATGTGAAAAACATTGTTAAGTATGTTTTGGATGAGAAAAGTGAGCTTTGGAATGGATTTAAAATGAAAAACAAGAAAAATAGGGAAAAATGGGCTCAACGTACCGGCATGCGTATCGGTACGACGAGGACCAAAGGACACAGTGTACCGGTACGGCGAGGTCCAGTAAGGCACACGTACCAGTATGTGTACCGATACGCTTTGGTAGATTTTGAATTTTTTGTTATTTTTCTTCCAATGTCTTGGGCTATGCATTCTTTGGTTCCAATGATACAAATGGACTTAAATGGAGATATATTGGGGTACATTGAACCTCAATAGGATTAAATGATTAATGGAACACGGGTGTTAAGTGTGATGTAAGATTTTGGGTAGCCGAATAATATTAACGTGATGTCGAATCAAGTGACATTCACGGGCATTTCCGCGGGTTGACGGGTTGTCAAAGGGACCCTTGTTTTTAGGGGTGTCACAGCAACAGTGAGATCAATTGGATTGGTGGAGGTGGGACTAACTCTTGAGGACGGATCAATGGAGGGAGGATGATTACATTTCTTCTTCGAGAAGGGACCAGAGGGAGGATCATTATTGCTCTTCTTCCTCTTCATTTTTTGTATCCACAACTATTGGCCTATACTTCTTGGTCATTATACTCTGTTGTAACAATAAAAAAATTTAGAAAAAAAAAAAAAAACCAATAATATGAAAGATTATCTATTATTTTTGAGCAATAACAATTGATGGAGATGTGAGGAAGATAGGATTGCATTACTTTTGAACCATCACTCACAAAGAAAAGAAAAGAAAATTACTGTAGAAGAGCAGAATTCTCGTGACAATCACTATACAGTATACACCCCACGCGCAAGTTAGACAACCACGAGAGACAATTATGTAGTCGAACCCCCAAGTTGCAAGCACCTTTCTCTCTCTCTTCTTGACGGAGAAGCACGATATAGGGTATTTCGAGACGATTAGGGCACCAAATTTTGAAGCCCTCACCTGATTTGGGGTTTTGGATATACAATCAGGTCGGGGTTCAAGTTTGATCACTTGTTGTAGCGTTCAGTTTCAAGTTTGATCGTCTCTTGTGGCTTGATCGCTTGTTGATCGCTATTTGCAAACTAATTGGGAGATCCAGCGATCAAGTTGCCTTTTGTTAACATTAAATTAAACTTATAACCCTAAATTATCACTATTTTTCAAATTTTTCCTCATATTTTTATATTACACCCTGAACTATGTAATTAGTTTCATATTATCCCAAATTTTTTTGCCTATTTTAATTTAACGAAAAAAAGTATACCCAAATATGATAACTTTGTTCTAATTTATTTAGTGGTGAACTTAATTTCTATTATTTTTAACTTAATCTAAAATGTAAATTTAATTTCACTCAATAACCCCAACTATTGTAAATTTTTTGTTATATTTTTATTTCATGTTTAAATATAAAAAATAATTATCATTTTAATTTCTATTATCACTTATTTTTAAAGTTTATAGGGGTTCATGTTCATGTTCATTTTCACTCAATAACCCCAACTATTGTAAATTTTTTGTTATATTTTTATTTCATGTTTAAATATAACAAATAATTATCATTTTAATTTCTATTATCACTTATTTCTAAAGTGTATAGGGGGTTCATATGTTTAAATTTTTTAAAGTGCATAGGGAGTTTATGTTCATGTTCACTCAATAACCCCAACTATTGTAAAATATTTCTTATATTTTTATTTTATGTTTAAATATAATAAATAATTATCATTTTAAATTTTTTAAAGTATATACCGGTGAAATCGGTTATAGGTTTTTATGAGTTTTGGAGTGTACAAATAGCGAGCATACAGTTCTTTTAATTTTTCGGTATCGTACCAATTTTTACCTTTTCGGTATTGAAGCCAACTCCGTCAAACGGATGTCTATTACTATTGGGGCATATTTGTTTCGAGTATAAAATTTAGGTGGTATAAGGTTTTATATACATTCCACTCTAATCCAATAGTATATTATACCCGGTGTTAAACTATAATCTTATCATTCTCCTTATTTGTTTATCACAAATATTATCTATGTAATACCTACTTAAAAAAGTCAATAATTGCGACTAACTAATGTAAAAGATAATTTTAACCTTTAAAAAGTCAACAATTACGTCTAGGCTTTTATATGGGAATTGTATCGGAGGGCATTTCGGTCTTTTTAGTTTATAATACCTATACTAAGAATATAATATCACTCCTAGGTGGTATTCATTAAGACCTTCTACAAGGCATTATAGCTACTGTTCATAGCGGGTCGGTATTACGACCCAGAAAATAGTACTAACTATAAAATGCCGAACAAACAACGTATAAGATGGATCTCACGTACTATTTTCCTAATATCATCTCCTTATACCACTCTAATATTCAAAACAAACGGCCCCTTGTTGTCTACCGGGTATGTGACACCCCCAAAAGTGAGTAGCGTTGAATCAGGAGAGTTTTACCTCTATGGTCCAATCAATAGTGCTCAGAACTATTCTTTTATACGATAAATTGTGTGATTTGGTAGCACTACGATGACATTGATTCTTTGATAAAACATCCAATTTTTCGACAGTAAGATAGTCGATAGTTATAGAAACTTAATTAAACCACACATAATCAGCCAAAAAAATCCTATTTTGGAAATGACAAATTTATGAAATTTTCTTTTGTATTTAATTTATGTTTGGTAGGAGGAATGAGAAATATGATGGATGGAAAACAAAAAAGAAAATATTTTCTTAAAAGAAGGAATTACTTTCCCTCCTTCTTTGGTAGAATGAATAGAAAAATATGAGGATTAAATTTTTTATTATTTTATTTGTTATGGAAAAAACAAAGTGGCAGGTGAAAATTGATCAGCATTCCTTCCCCTTTTCTTTCCCATATGTTTTCCCTCTTTAACTAAATGAATGAAAAATTTATTTTCTATTCTATTTTTCATTCACCATTTTTCATCCACCCATTTTTTCATGGGAAAATTGTGAGAAGGTACCCTATAAACTACTTATTTATGACAAAGTACCATGCATAAAATCATTTGTCGTTAAGTTTTACTAATTGTAAATATGTTGTGTATAGATATACATTGACTGTTTTTTTAATATTTTTTAACTAAATACCTTTTTCTATAATTTGTGGACAGTTTATTTAGACAGTTACCTTTTTTATGGGATTTGATTTTATTATATCAACAGTTTCTTATTTTAATAGATCAGTATGTTTGAATTTTAAACGTATATCTTCTTCTTCTCTATATTATTGTTCCAAATCAGTTATTAATTTGTATGACAATCGAGGAATTTTTTTTACTGATTTCATCTATTCCAATAGAGTTTTTTCTAATTTTTTGATCATTAGGATCAATTATAATTGTATTGAACAAAAATTTTAAAAATTTTGTTCCTTTTTCGGAATCAATTCGTCTTTATTCTTGTTTTGAAAAGAAAGAAAATATTTTCCAATTGAAACTCGATCTTGATTCTCTAGTAAATTTAGTAATTAAACTTGAGAAATGAAAATTTTTTGCAAAGAATGTTTTTTTATCAATGGATCTATTTTCTATTCAAATTCTAGGCAATCAATATTAGGAAAAAGAATACCATGAATCTTATTTATTCCAATTGTCCCTATAAAATTTCTATTGATGGTTAATATTAGATTGAAATTGACGGTGAAAACCATTTTTTGATTGTTCCACGATATGGCCCAGTTCTATCTAAGTCATAAACAATTTTATGCTTACAGATTATTAATATTATGATTAATGTTTATTTTAACTTAGTTTTTATTGAAAGACATTGTGATTGGTCTTCAAGGGATCAAGAAATGCTTGTCACACTTTGTTGTCAAATTATAAAAATTCAATTATTGGTTAAAATGTCATTGAATCGATGTCACACTATGTGCACCAATGTATTTTGTGTCTAAGCAATGAAACAATGATGTCACACCATGTTGTCAAACTCGTACATACAAAATAGTGTCTAATCCCATTTCAATTTATGTGACAATTTGTTGTGACAATGGGACAACAATTTTTATTGTGTGTTCCAAAACAATCTGACAACGTTGTCACACCTTGTTGTCACATTATTACATGTAAAATAGTGTCCAATCAATTAGCACTTATGTCAGCATGCAATTAGATAATGTTGTAACACATTGTTTGTCACAGTGTGACAATTAGAGTAATGTCTAGGCCAACTAGAATTGATGTGACACTGTGTTGTCGCATTGTGTGAAGCAAGACATTTTGTTTTGGGTATGAAAACTGTAGATACAAAGAGTTACTAAGTAATGTGACTTCAGAAATTGAACAACATAAATGCAACATTAAGATGCATAATAACAGTAGTTAGTAGTTAGAAGAATTAAAAGAAACAAATTATTGGTGATTTTGTTGGTAGATTTCATGTCTTTTATCTCATAAAATTTGGGTCTTTTATTAAAAAAAAAAAATTATTGACCGTTGATGCACCAATAATGTCGCCGATGACAAACGTTTTGTTGAAACCCTAGTTTTATTGTTGTAGGATAATAACAGGTTTCTTCAAAACCCGCTTTTTCGAGATTATAAAATCGGTGGAGACAATATTTTGAATTTCAAATTTTTACGAGAGACCATTCCCTTAAATCTTGTAATATTTGTCCATTAATTGTGGAAATGTGACGATGGTTGTTTGAATTCCAACGATTTCATTTTTCCATTTCTTTACACAAAAGTGTGCATAAAAGGATGTAATAGATTATTTTATTAGGAATTTTGCTCAAAATATTTTAAAAAGTGAATTTTTTCACAAATAATAGTATGNAAATCTTGTAATATTTGTCCATTAATTGTGGAAATGTGACGATGGTTGTTTGAATTCCAACGATTTCATTTTTCCATTTCTTTACACAAAAGTGTGCATAAAAGGATATAATAGATTATTTTATTAGGAATTTTGCTCAAAATATTTTTAAAAGTGAATTTTTTCACAAATAATAGTATGTTTGGTACAGTGGAAAAATGGGTGGAAAGAAAGTGAGAGAGGAAAAATGGACGGGAAGGAAGATATTTCTATTGTTTGGTACTAAAGGAAAGTAAGAGGGAGTGGAAAGTGAAAGAGNGGAAAAATGGACGGGAAGGAAGATATTTCTATTGTTTGGTACTAAAGGAAAGTAAGAAGGAGTGGAAAGTGGAAGAAAATCTCTATCCTTCCAACCCACCAAATATTTTCAACTCAAATTTTGGAGGAAAGTAGAGGGAAAAAGTGAAGGTAAGACAATAATTTTTTATGTTGGCCTTTTTACCCTTTACTTATTGGATACATTTCATNGAGGAAAAATGGACGGGAAGGAAGATATTTCTATTGTTTGGTACTAAAGGAAAGTAAGAAGGAGTGGAAAGTGGAAGAGAATCTCTATCCTTCCAACCCACCAAATATTTTCAACTCAAATTTTGGAGGAAAGTAGAGGGAAAAAGTGAAGGTAAGACAATATTTTTTTATGTTGACCTTTTTACCCTTTACTTATTCGATACATTTCAATCCCAGTTCACACATTTTTTGTCGAGCATTAAGAGATAAATTTACTGTTGTATTTCCTCCAAAATTAATTCATAACAAAAATAAGGGAATTAAAAGCTTTTTCAAATTAATTGGATTGATTTGTAACAAAAAATTCACTCAATATATTTAAGAGTAGAATTGTAAATTGGGTATACATGTTTTTTCTTTTCTTTCAGTTTTCATCTAATACCAAACGATTGAAAATATATTTTTTCTATTTTTCATCCCTTCTATCAAACAAAAAGGAAGGAAAATAATTTTCTTTCCTTCATGAATANTGATTTGTAACAAAAAATTCACTCAATATATTTAAGAGTAGAATTGTAAATTGGGTATACATGTTTTTTCTTTTCTTTCAGTTTTCATCTAATACCAAACGATTGAAAATATATTTCTTCTATTTTTCATCCCTTCTACCAAACAAAAATGAAAGAAAATAATTTTCTTTCCTTCATGGATTGAAAATTTATTCTTTTCATTTTTTCTTCCTTCATTCTTTTAATTTTTCATACCGAACGGACCATAAGTGCCTTATAGTCTACGAATTTCTAGGAAACCCATTTTCAATTGTACCAAACAGCCCATAAATGTATATGTGCTAGCTTTTGGGGGGACAACTAGGGTCCGGTTGTCCGGGCTAGAGCTATAAAATGGGCAAAAGGCCCATATTATTGGTTCCAGGCCCACCAACCCCGCTCGGCCCCAGACACTATACTTCAAAAGTTACAATTCTTTTTCGTTTTTGGTCTTTGAAAAAAAGGAATTTAAATGGTTCAGTGAGCTATCAACCAAAATTTTCGACTCCGAGATATGCTAGCCTAGTTAGGTTCCTTTCCGAAAAGAGTAACGTGCACTATTAAGAGCCTTATAATTCCATCAATAAGGACCTATCGTACTAATTTTTTAGCACTTTTCTTACCCCCACCTCTTTTTTGAAAAAAATAAAAAGATCATATCTTTCTAGTTGCAATCTTCTCTGTTTCAGTTATATACAGGCCCAAGTGATTTTATCTTTTGTCTACTTCAGAATCTTTTCATAGGAGTCATAAATCTTTGTTACTGTGTGGTGATTATAATGAGTTACGTAACTTACCGTAAAAGTAGAGAAAATATAACTTCTATAACGTAGAAAAAATGATAATTTTTCCCATCTACATATTAAAAAAAATAATATTTTCTTATTCTTCAATTCCTCCTTTCATTTTTTTTAATCTCCTCATTTCATCGAATAGTTAAATATAATCAAAGGGATTAGCTTGCACTCGTACACAAAATAGAGCAAGAGCAATGCATACAAACTCGCAGAGGTGATTCGGTGGCTAAATCTAATATTTGATAATTAAAAGGTCTCAAGTTCAACACTTCTAATATTTCTTAAGGGTCAGCCACTTGATAGATATTCTAAATCGTTCAGGATTACGGTAATCGGTATTTGAGGTTGATAAAATAATCGATGCAAATCTGAACATATTGTAAAAAAACAAAAAAAAAAATCATATACACCTAACAAAGAAAGGAATGAGGACAACGAATTAGTGAGCAAATCATACTCAACATCTTAGTCAATGTTATAGGCCGACAAACTATCTTTTTTTTATTTAACACTCGTTATAAATCGAAACAATTATAAAATCTAAACCTCAATTTATGTGGATTCAATCAAATTGTACTTTTATTCTTCTAGGCTCTAAGAAAATCTTTATTTCTCAGCTAAAAAGTGAATGATAAATAAAATTCTTACTGTGTTACGGTTAGTGCAAGTTGTTCATAATCCTTTACTAGTCAACGGACTTTAATTTAGATTATAATTTTTTGAGTTACTAGTCGAGAGGCTATAATTTGGATTATACATTTTTAGTCTTTAAAGTACGCGTGTAGCATCTATTTGGTTCCCAATTTTTTAGTTGTGTATATTTGGTTCCTAAGTTTTCTAATTTATATTTATGTAGTCCAATTTCAAATGTCTGTTAAAAAATCGTTAGTTTTTTTGATCATGTGCCAATCATGTAAGACCAAGTATGCAAAAATTAAAAAAATTTAAGAACTAAATAAACACAAATTAGGAATTTTAGAATCAAATAAGCATAAAATTAGAAACTACATGATTGACACGTGACCAAAATCGTCACGATTTTTTGACAAACATTTAGAATTGGACCACTTAAATATAAACTAAGAGCCTTAAGGGACTAAATAGCCGCAATTAGAAGATTGAGATCAAATAGGGACTAAAAGTGTATTTAAAAAAAAAAAAAAAAAAACACCGCATAAGTTTTTTCTTTATAAACACCGTTAACGCGTTAATTAAAAAAGCGCTCAACCAAACGCCCCCTCCCCTCTCTCTCTCTGTCTCTCTCCGCGCCAAAAACGTCTGCCAAAGAAAGAGATTGAAGAGAGCCACAAGAAGCTCAAACAAAGCGGCGAAGTTCTGAGAGAAATTCAACGACTCCGATTTCCTAGGGTTCTCTCAGAATGTCACCTCCACAAACCAGTCCAGCTCTACACCACATCACACGGAGATCGACATCAACAGTGATCAACGGTCACTTCAACACATCACTGTCGCCTATCAATCTCGCCGTCCGTACACCATCCGGTGGATTACCATCATTCAGCCGGAAATCTTTACCGGAGAATAACCAAGATTTGTTATCATTGTTTCACAATCTTGATATGTTCTGTGCAAATTTGTTTAACAATTCCCAACATTCAACCGAAAATCTTTTAAGCAGAATACCCGATATTCTTTATTATCGTTTTTACAATCTTGATATCGTTTGTGTAGCAGTTCCGGCATTCAACCGAAAATCTTTTTCGGGGATTTCATATCATAGTCTTTACAATCTTGGCATATTTTGTGCAAATTTGAGTGATTGTGGCTTTCAAGATTCGCAGAAGAAGAAGGAATTCGATGTAGTTGAGTTTCTGGTGCGAACTAAATATGGTAAGTGAGTTCTTGGTGCTGTTAGACAGCTGATCTTTCAAATTGAAAACTGCATTATCTCACCATTAATGCGGGTAAACATATCTCTGTTTTTGATAAATTCGTCCTTGTTTGGAAATTCAATTTCCCACGACATATGATCAAAAACCTTATTAATAAAAACTTTTTTTAATGTTTCTGTACCCTCTTTAAGTATTTCATATTGTTTATATCGTAATGACATGTGAATTGTTTGGTTTTAGGCCTCACTTTAGTGTATAAAAGGTTTTAAGAAATGTGTAATGTGTGGTACAAATACTCGTCAATGTCTTAAAGGTTCTGGCTAGTGTAGAAGTATGGCAGCATCTGGCCAGTGTAGTAGTATGCCTCTCTGCAGCAAGAATATGGCATCTGGAACCTTTACCCAAATCTGGCATTAGTATGGCGGCAAGCAACTTTCAAGACATTGTGCTCGATTCTTGCTTGTTATGTTGCTTCTTCAGTGTATAACCGTAACTTGAGCTTCTCTACATCAGTGTATGGCAAAGGATTCATGGTTTTTTTTTGTATTTTTTGACAGCAATAGCAGTTGGGCTCTGAACCTGGTGCCCGATTTACATTAGAGGCCAAGTTACCACTAGATCAAGGCACTGGTTATAGTAACTGTAATCGAGGGAGGGGGGGAGGGAGAGAGAGAGAGAGAGAGAGGGAGGGAGAGAGAGAGAGAGAGAGAGAGAGAATGAGAAACTGATGGAAAGCTTTTCACTACAATCCTCTTAGGATACTTTAGAGAGGCAGCTATGTTTCACAGAGAAAGAAGGTATTTGTATTCTTCAGAGAGGCATCTAGTTGAGTACTCCTATCATCAGATCTCAAGAGTACGCCTCACATACAAACATTTGGATATACCGAAACTAAACTGAGTGGACAAAGCCTTGTCTGTAACCAAATAGAACTGAAATAGAATGTTTTGANTAAAATCTAAACCTCAATTTATGTGGATTCAATCAAATTGTACTTTTATTCTTCTAGACTCTAAGAAAATTCTTATTTCTCAGCTAAAAAGTGAATGATAAATAAAACTCTTACTTTGTTACGGTTAGTGCAAGTTGTTCGTAATCCTTTACTAGTGAACGGACTTTAATTTAGATTATAATTTTTTGAGTTACTAATCGAGAGGCTATAATTTGGATTATACATTTTTAGTCTTTAAAGTACGCGTGTAGCATCTATTTGGTTCCCAATTTTTCAGTTGTGTATATTTGGTTCCTAAGTTTTCTAATTTATATTTATGTAGTCCAATTTCAAATGTCTGTTAAAAAATCGCTAGTTTTTTTGATCATGTGCCAATCATGTAAGACCAAGTATGCAAAAATTAAAAAAATTTAAGAACTAAATAAACACAAATTAGGAATTTTAGAATCAAATAAGCATAAAATTAGAAACTACATGATTGACACGTGACCAAAATCGTCACGATTTTTTGACAAACATTTAGAATTGGACCACTTAAATATAAACTAAGAGCCTTAAGGGACTAAATAGCCGCAATTAGAAGATTGAGATCAAATAGGGACTAAAAGTGTATTTTAACAAAAAAAAAAAAAAAACACCGCATAAGTTTTTTCTTTATAAACACCGTTAACGCGTTAATTAAAAAAGCGCTCAACCAAACGCCCCCTCCCCTCTCTCTCTCTGTCTCTCTCCGCGCCAAAAACGTCTGCCAAAGAAAGAGATTGAAGAGAGCCACAAGAAGCTCAAACAAAGCGGCGAAGTTCTGAGAGAAATTCAACGACTCCGATTTCCTAGGGTTCTCTCAGAATGTCACCTCCACAAACCAGTCCAGCTCTACACCACATCACACGGAGATCGACATCAACAGTGATCAACGGTCACTTCAACACATCACTGTCGCCTATCAATCTCGCCGTCCGTACACCATCCGGTGGATTACCATCATTCAGCCGGAAATCTTTACCGGAGAATAACCAAGATTTGTTATCATTGTTTCACAATCTTGATATGTTCTGTGCAAATTTGTTTAACAATTCCCAACATTCAACCGAAAATCTTTTAAGCAGAATACCCGATATTCTTTATTATCGTTTTTACAATCTTGATATCGTTTGTGTAGCAGTTCCGGCATTCAACCGAAAATCTTTTTCGGGGATTTCATATCATAGTCTTTACAATCTTGGCATATTTTGTGCAAATTTGAGTGATTGTGGCTTTCAAGATTCGCAGAAGAAGAAGGAATTCGATGTAGTTGAGTTTCTGGTGCGAACTAAATATGGTAAGTGAGTTCTTGGTGCTGTTAGACAGCTGATCTTTCAAATTGAAAACTGCATTATCTCACCATTAATGCGGGTAAACATATCTCTGTTTTTGATAAATTCGTCCTTGTTTGGAAATTCAATTTCCCACGACATATGATCAAAAACCTTATTAATAAAAACTTTTTTTAATGTTTCTGTACCCTCTTTAAGTATTTCATATTGTTTATATCGTAATGACATGTGAATTGTTTGGTTTTAGGCCTCACTTTAGTGTATAAAAGGTTTTAAGAAATGTGTAATGTGTGGTACAAATACTCGTCAATGTCTTAAAGGTTCTGGCTAGTGTAGAAGTATGGCAGCATCTGGCCAGTGTAGTAGTATGCCTCTCTGCAGCAAGAATATGGCATCTGGAACCTTTACCCAAATCTGGCATTAGTATGGCGGCAAGCAACTTTCAAGACATTGTGCTCGATTCTTGCTTGTTATGTTGCTTCTTCAGTGTATAACCGTAACTTGAGCTTCTCTACATCAGTGTATGGCAAAGGATTCATGGTTTTTTTTTGTATTTTTTGACAGCAATAGCAGTTGGGCTCTGAACCTGGTGCCCGATTTACATTAGAGGCCAAGTTACCACTAGATCAAGGCACTGGTTATAGTAACTGTAATCGAGGGAGGGAGGGAGAGAGAGAGAGAGAGAGAGAGAGAGAATGAGAAACTGATGGAAAGCTTTTCACTACAATCCTCTTAGGATACTTTAGAGAGGCAGCTATGTTTCACAGAGAAAGAAGGTATTTGTATTCTTCAGAGAGGCATCTAGTTGAGTACTCCTATCATCAGATCTCAAGAGTACGCCTCACATACAAACATTTGGATATACCGAAACTAAACTGAGTGGACAAAGCCTTGTCTGTAACCAAATAGAACTGAAATAGAATGTTTTGAAGGTTTTTTGACGATTTTGATTCAGATGGTATTGATTCAATATAGAAATATTTTTTGACATGTGAGTATTTCGGTATTATTCAACATTAGCCTAAAATATACCATAGTCCAGATATGGACTGTGTCGATGGATATAGATATATAGATTATAATTTGCAATGATTTTGAATTTGGAAACTTTATGAGCTAAATTATGGAAAGTCCTCTTTAAGCTTCCTATCAACCTACTCATCATTAACATATTTGACTATCTATGCATGTATATCAAATCCTCCCTTTTCATCTGACAAGTTTTCAATTTCAAATGCAGGGCACTCCAGTTAATATCAGTGTCGGATCTTATGTTTGGGTTGAAGACCCATCAATAGCATGGACTGATGGACAAGTATCAAAGATAAATGGGGAGGAAGTTGAGATTCAGACTATTGATGGGAAGACGGTATGCGAGCTTATATTATGTCAATTAACAGTCTATTCAAGTGAATAAACATTTGAATTACTAGTCTTTAATATGAAAATCTTTCAGATTTTTTTTTCTTTTCCTTTTCTTTATGTTGCATAGGTAAACAAAATCCATTGAAAAACATCAGAAGGGTGTAAACTATGTAATACACGAAATCTATAAGAAGCCAAAAGCTAGAATGGAGGTTACGGAGCCGAAAAAACTATGTATTCCAAAAGTGGTCCCCAGTAAAGCATCTAATCAATCTACAGAAGAATCTTTGGATTAGATAGCCTCCTAGGAAGCCACAAAAAGGGTGACTTTTTTTTTTTTTGGTTAGAAAAAGAAATTTTCATTAACATAACTATATTTCAGGCTTATCAACCTGCTTACAAAGCTTAACTAGCCTATACCCACTCTAGTCTCTTTACAGATAAGTGTGCTTAGTTGCAGAGGCATGTCCCCGAGCCATTGAGATGGTAGTGTTCAACCTCGAGCCTTGGTTGGGAGTTGGGACTATATAAGCAGCCATGTTAGCTGATCACCTAACATTTTCAAATCTGATCGTAGGGATCTGACTAGCATAACGCCAAATATCCCTCAGAATTTGTTGTATCTCACCTATCATCACCTCAAGCCCCTTTGTGATAGAGTATTAAAAATTTTTGAGTCGATTCCACTATGACATCCACGAATCCCTCCTCCATGGCCAATCTTCAAGCCCCTCTCATAGCTTCTGCTTCTGTAATTAAAGCTGATGCTCCTATCATTGTTTTCGCTTCCCCATTTATCACGGTTCCATCATGATTGCGGACAACCACTCCATAAGCCCCTCTATTCTGTTTGTCCATGTATGCACCATCACATTCAGTTTCAGCCAGCCAAGTGGTGGGGTTGACTTAAGAAATCACGTTTCAAGCTATTATTTTTGTTCATTAACTTTGAAGGATTCCAAACTTGAAGCTCCTTGGCTAGTTCGAATGCTTGTCTTTTGTGTTGTGTGTAAGAGAGAGAGACAGAGACAGAGAGAGGGAGAGAGAGAGAGAGATCTGGGTTTACATGTGAATTATAGAGTCCCAGTGCAACTTGNGAAGGATTCCAAACTTGAAGCTCCTTGGCTAGTTCGAATGCTTGTCTTTTGTGTTGTATGTAAGAGAGAGAGACAGAGACAGAGAGAGGGAGAGAGATCGAGAGATCTGGGTTTACATGTGAATTATAGAGTCCCAGTGCAACTTGTGACAAGAAAAAAAGATTGAGTATCTTTGCAAGCTGGGGGGGTGTATTTATAAATCGAATATTCATGTCTCTGTTGATTTTGTTACTTGGCTTTCATTTATCCACTTGCAAAACTGAGGGTATATCAGTAAGTCTCATACTCCCCTGCTAATTTTGTAACTTGGATTTTATTTTATCCACTTGGCCAGCTTGTTGCAAGTCGGTCAAAAATATATCCGAAAGATGAAGAAGCTCCTGCTGGTGGAGTTGATGACATGACCAAGCTATCATATTTGCATGAGCCTGGAGTACTGCAAAATTTGGCGACTAGATATCAACTCAATGAAATCTACGTAAGATACTTCTCACCTTCAAGTTATATGTTTGCTTAAGCAATGAATTAGTGCAGCTATGGGCGATCTTTCATTATATGATATCATGCTTTGAAATTATGGCAGACCTATACTGGAAGTATTCTTATCGCCATTAATCCATTCCAAAGGCTGCCTCACTTGTATGATGCTCATATGATGGAACAATACAAGGGAGCACCATTCGGAGAACTGAGTCCTCATGTTTTTGCAATTGCAGATATTGCTTACAGGTATCTCTGCATTCCATTAACATATTATAAACTTCTTCCTTAAAGCATCATGCATATTTTTTTGGGTAAATAAAGCATCATGCATATTGTCAGCTGAGTTGCTTCAAATGAATCAGGGCAATGATCAATGAGGGAAAAAGTAACTCTATATTGGTCAGTGGTGAAAGTGGGGCTGGTAAGACTGAAACTACCAAAATGCTTATGCGCTACCTTGCCTATTTGGGTGGCCGTAAAGGCACTGAAGGACGGACTGTGGAACAACAAGTTCTAGAAGTAAGTGGATAATCTGACTTTATTATATGCTTGTCAATGTTTTAAAAGTCTGTGAGGCTTATGCTTCGTGTTTTAAGAATGCATGCGTTTTATCGGAGTCTAAGACAGATATAAATATTTGATACGGCAATCTCGATAACTTAATGGGTAATGTTACTTTAAAAGGGGGCAGTTGCACGGAACATGGCAATATAGTTCAAACATAGAACTTCTGTTGTGGCAATGATGTCAAAACATTATAGGTGTCCTTATGCAGGACAGCAGAAGTTTTTGCAATTTAATGAGTAATAGGGCTACACTTTATGAAAGAATAGACTAGAGTTGATGGGTAATTGATGGATAAGGGATTTGGGAGGAAACTTTATGTTTTAGAGTTTTGTTTAAACAGTTTAAAGCCTGATTTTTTCCAGTAAAAATTTAAAGCTTGAATTCAATGCAGGACAGCAAACAAGATTTCTTGTTTTATGGAGTTTGCAAGTATAACCCCAGCAAGATTAAAGAACTTAGAGTCGAATGGGACAGTTAAGAAAAGGAGAAAAGAGGAAGAAAGAGAAAGACAAATGGTAAGAAGAGCTGAAAATAGACAAAACAACCCAATTTGTTCACCACTATAGTACGGTAAATAGGAACAGGCCACAGTAGTGTGCTACATTACCACTACAGTAACTTATTTTAGTTTAATTTAATAACCTATGAAAGCAAAGAATGAATTAATAATAAACTAGAAATTTGGCGAGAACCCTGGAATCAAAAGGATTTAGGATAAGTAGGACTAAAATTGAGTTTATGGAATGTAAGTCTGGTAAAAGAAATCGAAACCAGGAAGTAGTAAAAATTGAAGATCAAAAGAACTCTTGCTCGGATTTGGACGCATCTGTGATGTTTATGTCTATTCATGTGTTTCATACTTTGAATTTTAGAAACGAGATTTAACTGAAAATTAGATGACAATGGTAGGCAAAATAGATAAGGAAATATTAGGCGGATTTTGAATGTGGCTTATAGAGAGCATGGGGGTTCAAATTAGTTGATTTCCTCAAAATAAAATTGCCAACTGCAAATTCTTTCTTATAGTGGGGTTTCTATACTTTATTGAGGCTCTATTTCATGTTAAGCCTCTCAAAGCAGATAATAAGGAATTTAAAGCTGCCTTCTTGTCCTTTTCTTTTTCTGATCTTGCTTTAACTTGTGAAATTGGTAACTATAGTGGAATTTGCAGTAGCTTTTTTTTTTATTTTGTTCCTAATATTGACCTATCTGTATCTGTCCCACTACATGATGCAAATGCAGTCGAATCCAGTTCTTGAAGCATTTGGTAATGCAAAAACTGTAAGAAACAACAATTCCAGGTGAGATACCGCTAGAGTCATGCTATGGATGAATAGGGAATCGATTCAAGCCCATTAAGCATTGTAATTTCTGAAATTTGTTGGCAGGATGTACTGTTGATGCTCATTTAATTATGTTGATGCAGCCGTTTTGGTAAATTTGTTGAGATTCAATTCGATAAGCAAGGAAGAATATCTGGAGCGGCCATTAGAACTTATCTTCTTGAGAGGTCTCGTGTTTGCCAAATTTCAGAACCTGAGCGTAACTACCACTGTTTTTATCTTCTTTGTGCTGCCCCACAGGAGGTAGTATTTTCACACAACCCTCTTCTATCAAATTGCATAAATGCATAGCCCTTGATGATGATTCACATAATTTGTCACCGTAACATTCCTTTTAAATGTTTTTAACTTTTACCAGGACATTGAGAAATATAAGTTGGGCAATCCGAAATCATTTCACTATCTTAATCAATCAAATTGCTATGAACTCGTTGGTGTTAGTGATGCTCATGACTATCTTGCCACTAGGAGAGCCATGGATATAGTTGGAATAAGTGAGAAAGAACAGGTACGTCTCCTGCATCCAAAATGATTCTGGTGCCTTTTATAACTTTCTGTAACTGCAAATAATACTTTGCTTTTGTCCCAGGATGCAATTTTCAGAGTTGTGGCTGCAATTCTCCATCTTGGCAATGTTGAATTTGCTAAGGGGAAAGAAATTGATTCATCAGTTCTAAAGGATGACAAATCCAAATTCCATCTTCAAATGACTGCAGAACTTTTGATGTGTGACTGGCGCCTTATTATCTTCACTGTTATGTGTTTTTTATTTTCTTAGTTATTGGTGTCTGATTTGATTTATTTTCTTATTTCAGGTGCGATCTTCATGCATTGGAAGATGCACTACTGAAGCGTGTGATGGTAACCCCAGAAGAAGTTATCAAGAGAAGCCTTGATCCTCATGGTGCAACAATTAGCAGGGATGGTTTAGCTAAGACAATATATTCCCGCTTGTTTGACTGGTAAGTTAATACTGTCCTGATAACTACCATCACTAATCTTTCTTAGGATCAGGGTAATTCTTTTTTCCCTAGCATTACACGGTTTGATTTGAATGCATGTGGGATGCTTCGAGCTTGCTGATTTTTTATTACTTACAGGTTGGTGGATAAGATTAATTTCTCAATTGGGCAAGATGCTAACTCAAAATCTCTGATTGGGGTCCTTGACATATATGGTTTTGAGAGCTTCAAAACTAATAGGTATTGATTAAAAAATTTGTGTATGTAAACTTAACCAATAAACAAGTTACTTCTTGATGCCTTAGTCTCTGTAAGTTAAGTTGTGTTTTACAACCATCTCTGCAGTTTTGAGCAGTTTTGCATCAATTTCACAAATGAGAAGCTTCAGCAACATTTCAACCAGGTATGATGTTTGGCATTGTTGATGACATCAGTTCGATCCACTTTCCCAACTTAAAATTGAAATGTTGTGATATCATTCAGCATGTATTCAAGATGGAGCAAGAGGAGTACACAAAAGAGGAGATTGACTGGAGTTACATAGAATTTGTTGATAATCAAGATGTCTTGGATCTTATTGAAAAGGTTCAGTGCACTTCTCGTATTTTGATGTGGCTTTATATCTTCTTTGGTAATCCTACTCTACAGTTGGTTGATCTTGTTCAACCTGAAACTGATTCTCTATTGGATATTTTATACGAATGTGTAAATTCTGTTTATGTAAAGGCCAAGGATTTGACTTCATGTTTCGCAATATAACATGATGTTAAGGCAACACAATTTTCGTAGGACTCGTGTTTGGTTTTCAAGGACAGGATATGTTTGTGAAGGGAGCTTGTTTCCCACATTCAAAGATTAAGGCCAACCAAGATTCGATAAATGGTTTAGGGGCTGTTTCACTCACTGCCAGTTGCTTTTGAGTTGAATGTCTTTAACATGACATCAGAGCTGTGTCGTGGGTGGTCAGTGGACGAAAATCTCTCAAACATTTGAATTCCTTGGTCTACTTGTCTGTCTATTTCAATTTAGTTTGCCAACAATGTATGGACTTGGGTTGCACCTGAGGGATGGTGTGAACTGTGAAGAGAACTTGTATCCCACTAAAGATTAGGTCCATCCAAGTTTTGATATATGGTTAAAGGACCTTTATATTGTCAATTAGTTGTGAACTGGATGCCTTCAACAGTTTTCTGGTAAACAGTTACTTTTATGGAGTATTGATATATATTTTATTGAAGATGAAGATACTTAAGCAACAAAGAAAGTTCGTTAATTGATGCCGATGTACACATACAAGTTCAAAACTGATGCTTTGCTTAAAAAGATCAAACCCCCGCTTACAATCTGTGGGAACATTTGGGTTGTGTAGCAAGAATTTTTTGTGGTCCAACCATTATAGTTGTACTCTAAATGTGGTATTGTATATCTAAGAAAGCATGATACAAGTAAAAAAGAAGTGTATTATGAAAAGATGACATAAATGCTTGAAACCATTAAAGATATAGGGTAAATTGCATTGGCATCGCTTGGGGTTTTTGACAATTATAGGGACATCTTTTTTGTTTTTGAAATTACACTGCCACTCCTTATTAGAATTGTCCATTTATGACTGTCCATAGAAATTATGATTTCCAAATATGCCCTTGTATCTTTTCTAAGCCCAATATGCCCTTGTACATTGGCATCCAAATATGCTTTGCAATACACATTTTGAGGACCTTGTATATATACATACAGATACACCCAAGGAATAATGAAAAACAGAACTAGCTGTAGAGAGAATAATGAATTGAGTCGTCTTGATGGCGATGGTCGGTGGGGTTTAGGTAGTGGTGGTATTAAGTTCACCGAGCAGAGGAAGTAGGGGCATGACAAGATGAAGGTGTTGCTGGTGAGGGTATTATAGTAATTTTAAATTTGGTAAGGGCAAGGTGGGTATTTTGGAAAGATGAGACGCTGATGTCAGTTGTTTTCATCATTGACTGTTAGAGTCGTCTAATAGAGGGGGAAAATCCGTTACAAACTGCCACACTGAAGGCATGTCTCTGAAATTGTCAGAAACCCCAAG
The DNA here is from genome assembly GCA_963454935.2 of Ilex paraguariensis. Taxonomy (NCBI): domain Eukaryota; kingdom Viridiplantae; phylum Streptophyta; class Magnoliopsida; order Aquifoliales; family Aquifoliaceae; genus Ilex; species Ilex paraguariensis. Next base: position 798,368 of record CAUOFW020001059.1, on the reverse strand, counting down.
GAGAGTTCGTGTAATCTACCCAAAGGTTTAACAAGTGATTTTCTTCAGTATCAAAAAATTTGAATTTTAACTTTCAGAAGGCATAGTGTACGGATTTGTGTAGTGATCTAGAATGTTAAGCTGACGAGTTGCCTTCATTTCTGAAGCTTATACACGTTAATGTTGTTTCTTGCTCTAAAAATACATACAGAAATTATACTGTTTCTCTGGGCCTGGGCATACATCACATAGTTTCAGTTTAGTGAAGCGGGCTAGTTTACAGGCTGGAAAGCCATTCTCTCCAATCATCAATTTGAATTTTCTGAGAAATTTAAGGGTCCTAGTCTCCCAGAAGTGCAAAAACATGGGTCTCAACTGAGATAAACTGGGAATTTGATAGAATTTGGAGCATTTGGTGGTTGCAGACAGTTTGCTAGTAGGGATGAGAGGGCAAATATGTTATGGGGTCATGTTATTTTAATGTTTTTTGCTGATACATATGGTGTCATTGTCTCTTTTGTTCTGTTATTAATTCGTTGTTGTATGTATACATCCTTGGTAAATCTTATATCATGTTCAAACAGTTCCATGTTCTGACTTGCACTTCTCTAAAGTTTTGCGTCAGATTATCTTTTGCAAATTATCAAACATTTCTTTTATATTAGTTTATTTTGCAAAGTATCAAACATTTCTTTTATGTTAGTTTATTTCTGCATGACAATTCATCTATTTTAATCAGAGATATATTCAGTGTGTACTGTATGTTTAGTTTAGCAATCAGTCCATCTCATGAAGTAGTTTTTTTCACAGATATTTTATTTGTACTGTTTGTGCAGAAACCTGGAGGGATCATTGCTCTGCTTGATGAAGCCTGGTAGGATGGATATCATTTGTTCAGGATATATTTGTAGTGCACGTTTATTTTTGTGAGCATGTAGATGTATGTGTGTTGGAGAATTTGCATGTGTTTTTGTGTGGGGAAGTTGATTCTATGCTTTTGCGTACACAATTTGAATCAAAATTTTCATTTACTTATATTGTGGACTTCTTGTTTCCAGTATGTTTCCGAAGTCAACTCATGAAACATTTTCACAAAAGCTTTATCAGACATTCAAAGCTCACCAACGTTTTATCAAGCCGAAATTGTCTCGCACTGATTTCACGATTGCTCATTATGCTGGAGAGGTGATTTGGATTATGGATATTCTTTCAATTCTAAGTGTGCTAGTGTGGGTTGCTGCTGCATGGAAATATCTTCATTTGCCATATGTCTTTTCAGGTTCAATATCAATCTGATCAATTTCTCGACAAAAACAAAGACTATGTTGTTCCTGAACATCAAGATCTGTTAAGCTCTTCCAAATGCACTTTCGTAGCAGGCCTTTTCCCTCCACTTCCTGAGGACACAGCCAAATCTTCAACAAAATCTTCTAAGTTTTCGTCTATTGGTTCTCGTTTTCGGGTATATTTCCTTCTACACACCTAGACTACAGTGCTAGCAAATTTTACATTATTAACTCACTCATTGGATAATACACTTAATTGAATCATGGTATAGATTGTCAATTTTTTGACTTGACACTGCAAGAAGGTAAGAGCTGATAGTGCAATTTAATTGGTGCAGCTACAACTCCAACAACTGATGGAGACTTTAAATTCTACAGAACCACACTACATTAGATGTGTGAAGCCCAACAATCTTCTTAAACCCGCTGTTTTTGAGAATGTCAACGTCATGCAACAACTACGTTGTGGAGTGAGTACAATTTGTAATGTAGATGTCTTGCTTGTTTTTATTCATATATTTGTGGTGTATCCTCATTTTTTGTTTATTGTAGGGTGTTCTTGAGGCAATTAGAATCAGTTGTGCTGGATATCCTACTCGGAAGACTTTTTTTGACTTTCTAAATCGATTTGGTCTTCTTGCACCCGAGGTTTTGGAAGGGACGTAAGTAGCAGGCAGTGTTCCAAAATAAGTACAGATATTATGTTCTTTGTTAACCAGTTTGTGATCTTTGTCAAATATGATCCGTTTATGTTCTCATGTCTGAATTTGTTGCATATATGTGCAGTTATGACGAAAGGGTCGCATGCAAACAGATTTTAAGTAAGACGGGGCTCACAGGGTCTCAGGTAATACAGAGTTTTTCACATTTTCACAAAAACGAAAGTATAAAGTTTTCTCTTGCCTACTGGGTGAATTGGCTGTTATTTGTTCAGTTTCTCTTCTTGCATGTATCTAACAGAACTAGAGATTGGTTGCAACCTAACTTAACATACAAAGAAATTCTAATCCAACACTGAAGTAAAACAAGTGAATGCATATTAGTCTTCTTTGACAAGGGTTTTAGCCAAGGATCAAAATATCGTTTTGAAACAGTTGAACATCCGAAACGTTTCCGTTTCCAAGGAGACCGAAACGAATTAGTGATGAAATCGAAATTCTAATACTTCGAGGTGTTTTATAATGTTTCGAAATATTTTGTTATATTTCAATGTATTTGTACAATCATTTCGGAATGTTTCAAAATATTTTGGTATATTTTGATCAATGTTTTGAAAAAATAATTCTTAATTCTTAATTTTTTTATTTTTTATCATTATGTTTTCGAAACTGGTCGAAACGTTTCCNTTTTGTTATATTTCAATGTATTTGTACAATCATTTCGGAATGTTTCAAAATATTTTGATATATTTTGATCAATGTTTTGAAAAAATAATTCTTAATTCTTAATTTTTTTATTTTTTATCATTATGTTGTCGAAACTGGTCGAAACGTTTCTGTTCCCGAAATACCCCGAAACGTTTCCGTTTCCTAGGTGATTGAAATAATGCACTGAAATGAAATATTGGTCCTTGGTTTTAGTATAACGTGGTTATGAAGCACCTTAAGGTTTATAGATTTTAGCGGTGACCTTTTGGGTACATGCTTCATGAGTAAGAGCTTTAATCAAATCTTTCCCTTCTGCATGCTTCAATTCTCTTCATTTTCTTTCATTTCTTAAAGAAATTAACCTTGTTTCCTTTGTGATTTTTTTCAATGCGTCTTCAAGTATTTGGACGATGACTTTGAAGCATAATCTAGGAACAAAATTTCGTTTCGGTCACCTAGGAAAAGGAAATATTTCGACGTGTTTCAGAAACGTTTCTACCCGTTTCAAAAACATAATGAAAAAAAATAAAAACTTTAAGAATTATTTTTTTAAAATATTAGTCAAAATATACCAAAATATTTTGAAATACCTTGAAACATTATGAAATAATTGTGCAAATGCATTAAAATATAATAAAATATTTTGAAACATTATGAAACACCTCAAAGTATTAGAATTTCGATTTCATCATTGATTCGTTTCGGTCTCGTTAGAAATGGAAACGTTTTAGATGTTTCGACCATTTCGAAATGATTTTTTAATCCTTGAGCATAATAACGTAGTTTGTCATAAGTAGAAAAAAATAGATCTTGCCAGAAAGATATCCAATTGCCTCTGATCAGAAAAATGATTACTTTCGACATGATCACACCTGCCAAGATAGATAGAGATTTACATGACATAGTATATGACGATACAATGGCAGGGGTGAATGTGTCAAGGGCATTTCGTATTTCATGAGAGAAAGGAGGGAGAGGGAAGAAATTAGGAAACTGAAGAATAATGACCACCTTGAACAGAAAGAAAGTTAAGTGGGAAAAACAGCCATGTCATTGAGTATAAATGGATGCATGCTATGGTCTAATCTTCTATACATGAAAAAGTCATGTTATGTGTTCTGCCTGCGGTTATCTCTTGCTTGCTTGTTCCAATCTTTCTCTTCCATACAAGGGGAATTGGTTGCATACCTATGCAATAAAGGTGGATTTATACATGGGGCTCATAGATCGCTTTGCAGATAGGAAAGACGAAGGTTTTCCTACGAGCTGGTCAGATGGCTGACTTAGATGCACGGAGAGCTCAAAAACTTAGCAATGCAGCCAAGACTATTCAAAGGAAGATCAGAACTCATATTACTCGTAAACAATTTGTTGCGTTGCAGAAAGCTTCTATTTTTATACAATCCGTATGTAGAGGTATGTCAATCTGAAAAACTGTGTTGTTGTAGGCTTAGTTATTGGATGCCTTATCGGGCCTGATTGATGTTTTATTTGCTCTCCTTGCACTTTAGGGATTGAATCCACTATACATACTGCATACTTTCATAAGATAGATCATATTTTAGTGGATTTTTTCTTTATTTAGTTTTTGGTGATGACTACTAGGAAGGCTTGCTTGCAAATTGTATGAAAATATGAAAAGGGAGGCAGCTTCTCTTAAAATTCAGACGAATCAGCGTGGACACCAGGCCAGGATGGCCTACAACAAACTGAAGTTCTCTGCCATTGTCTTGCAGACAGGTTTGTGGGCAATGGCTGCTCGTAATGAATTCAGGCACAGAAAGCAAACCAAGGCAGCAATTATTATGCAGGTCAGTACGTGGTCTTTTATTTTGCTTCAAAGATTTGATTTCATGCGTGCTCTGCTAAAGTGAAAAACNGGGCAATGGCTGCTCGTAATGAATTCAGGCACAGAAAGCAAACCAAGGCAGCAATTACTATGCAGGTCAGTACGTGGTCTTTTATTTTGCTTCAAAGATTTGATTTCATGCGTGCTCTGCTAAAGTGAAAAACCAAATATTTGCAGGCCCATTGGCGGGGTCATAGAGCTTTTTCATACCATAAAAAACTCATAAGGGCATCAGTTGTTACACAATGCAGATGGAGGGGGATAATAGCCAGGAAAGAGCTTCGCAAATTAAAGATGGTAGGAGTTGATGTTTTAGTGCTATCAGATTAATATTTCATTTTTCCATGTCTCCATTCTGTCAATTTTATGATGCAAGGTCTACATTGTAAGATTGAGCCATATTACCTAAGTGATATTTCTTTTTACATGTTCTTTCTATGTTTAGCATGATAAATAGCTAAAATGCTATTGTAGAGTATGAGGGGCTGCGAATTACTCCAATGACATTTTAAGTGAGAATATGACTATCCATGCAATGGTGAAGCATCCATCTGATATATGTTTGATACCATCAAAATGCATTCTGGTTAAGGTCTATGATTATTCTCGATTGATAGGTAGAGAATTATGGCGAGATGTTTGATAATGGTGCACCATTTATGTTTATGTAAACTAAATCCGAAAATAAAGCCTGTGTATATAGATTAAAGAAGAGGCTCACTATTATTGCTACTACATGCCAGATTGAATTTGTTCTTCAGTAATTATCCCCTCTTGTATATTTATGACGTGAAGCACCCACAATTTCAGGCCGCAAGAGAAACAGGTGCCCTCAAAGAAGCAAAGGATAAGCTTGAAAAACAGGTGGAAGAACTCACATGGCGTTTGCAGCTGGAAAAACGTTTGAGGGTAACATATCCATTCCGTTAATAATTATTTCTCCTTTTCTGCCTGATATGTAAATGTTTGGTCAGTTCTATGAGAATTCATAATCCGAGGTTCTTAGAAATTCAGAAATTCAAAATCAAGCTCCCTGGTTCTCGTTAATAATAGCTTGCATGATGATTATGATACCCTTTTTGAGGTTTGAAGAAATTACCATGCAAAAAAGTCAAAATACTACTTATACATGGCCTCTGGTCAAACTTGAACATCATGTTTGCAGACTGACATGGAAGAAGCAAAAGGGCAGGAAATAGTGAAGATGCAGCATTCCTTGCAAGCTATGCAAAGCAAAGTTGATGAAACAAATGAATTGCTTGTCAAGGAATGTGAGGCTGCCCAAAAAGCAATTGAAGAAGCTTCTTCTCTTGTCAAAGAAACCCCAGTTCCTGTCGAAAATACTGAAAAGGTTGAGGCTCTAACTTCAGAAGTGGAAAATTTGAAGGTATGCTGGTTACTTATATACTACACCTCTCTCTCTCTCTCTCTCTCTCTCTCTCATTGTGCATGTGTTGTGTCAGATGCTTTGATTGACCGATACCTCTTTCAAGTGTGTCTGAACAAACCAACAAAGAGATAGTTTCATGATTGTATTTCTGCCCAGAAAACTACCTTCAGGATAAAGCGTGGACTAGCTGCAATAACATGTTCCTTCCTTGTGGGGACCAGCTCTAGTTACCTGCAGAATTAAGAGACATTTAATTATCTCCCATAGTAAACAAGCAATTGTTAGTGAAATAGTTTTTTAGGTGGTCTTTTGTGAAATGGATTTTACTACACTCTTGTTTGACTACGACTTTTTGGTCCTTGAATTTTGCGTGGAAATTGGGCAATCATTTGATACTTGTGTAGCATTGACCAAATTGCGGGAACAGGAAGGGGGAGGGGGAGGGGGAGGGAGAGGGAAGCTTTAGGGTTACTTTACTTAAATTTCACATGCAGGTTAACTGCAATCTGTTTATTACCAGCAGGGTGATAGTTTTCTTGATTGCACATTCATAATTAATTTTGGACCTTTCTCAGGGAAAGTTTTCGGCTGGTATTGTATTTTGCCTTAAGACTATTAGTGAGGAAGCACTTCTATGTTTATGTACTTCACTTTTATGTTTTGCATTGAATAGGTACTCACCTTCTTTAAGGTAGCCTCTACTTCAATTGGAGTTGATCCCTTTGATTTGGCTCTGTTAGTTTGTTCTTTCCTCCAAAAGCTTACTGTTAAAAAATGTGAGTCCTGATGTTTATCAAGCTCCCAACAATCTTCTTCACAGGTGAACCCGGCTTGCACATTGAGAGAAACCAACACGAAACATACTTCCAACAGACTAACTAAATGGGGGAACAAAAGCATATGGGATTTTTCCGACCAGTGGTTTTCCTGAGTACCAGAGATCCATGAACTAGGTTGAGGCTCTCCAACCTCTAGTCAGGTCCAGTTTTTTTTTTCTTTCAAGAAACAGTAATTTTATTAATAATCCAACGAAGTCTTTACAGGAGTAATAACCAAATCACAGATTGACAAGACGTCCAACACAATGACAGCTCATCATAAAACATACATACTAAGACTGAACTACAAGCCACACGATGCTTTCCAGCATGCAATAATACAAGAGAGGAATATCGTCGAACTCCATCCTTTAGTCCATTGATTTGAAGTTTGAAATATATTTTCTATTCTAGTTAGAGCAGATGGTGGTCTTTCTACAAATACTCTTCATTTTAGCCTACATTTCCAGTTTTCCTTGTTTTCCCATCCATTAGCTACATCTACATTCTTTATGTGCACACATTTTTATCCATGTGAATTTGTTACTAATACTTAAATATTTCTTTTATGTGCTGTTGCTTGTCCATCTGGTATTTTGAATCTAATGAATGCTGGTCTGGCAGCACTTATGAGAATAGCTGCATTCAGATTTCATTGTGTGCAATTACTAAAAGTACATTTTAACGTCCTCCATGTGACATGTGACATGTGCATGCTTAAAGTACTTGGGTTATTATATTACATGTCGTTTGCAGATAATGAGTGCTNGATTTCATTGTGTGCAATTACTAAAAGTACATTTTAACGTCCTCCATGTGACATGTGCATGCTTAAAGTACTTGGGTTATTATATTACATGTCGTTTGCAGATAATGAGTGCTCTCTCTCTCCCTCTCTCCCATAATTTAACTTTTTCCAAATCTATTTATTCAATCTCTACACTGGTTTCATTACACAGGTCTTGTTGCAATCTGAAAAACATCGAGCTGATGATTATGAAAGGAAATATGCAGAGGCCCTGGAATCAAGTGAGGAGAAGTGTCAGAAACTAGAAGAAACTGAAAGAAGAGTTCATCAACTCCAGGAATCTTTTAACAGGTGGTTTTAGTGCATTACTGCTTATTTTTGTCTTGAGAATCTAGGAATTTTATCATCAAAGGGCATCAACGAGTAAATCTATAAAATCACAACTAAAATTGGGTTTTCTTTTAATAACAGTAAGAATCTAGCCTTCGATATGGTTAAACAGGATTCCCTCTCTCTGTCTCCCTTTTTCTCTGATAAACTCTGACATACTTGAGTGCTAAAGAGGGGCACTTACTGCATGAGGCAGGTCCCCACTATTGTGGTCTGGGGAAGATTATATACGCAATCTATCCCACATGCTGAGAGGTTCTTTCCTTGATTCGAATCCGTGAACGTTCTTCCTATACTATTACAAATTTGAAGTGTTGATTGCAAGCTGAATTTCAGCTCTATTTTTTGGCAGATTCAATGATGCTCTGCTCCCTTCTCTCACTTGATGTTGCTATGAAATTGATCATTAATATAGTGATCTTAATTTGAGACGAACTTTTTCAAGTAGCTTAACAGATATATCTACAACAGTAGTGATTGATATAGCTTCTCTCAGCTGAAGTTCACATTATAGTTTGCTAACATTGACATATGACTTCAGTTGGGCTGTCATATTAAATGTCAACTGTCTGATCAATTGTTAAGGATACAACTCAAAACTAAGTGGCTACGAGGGAAGAAACTCACAAGACTCATATACTAGAGTTTGATTGGTTTTAATGATCTAGGATAAGCTCTAGTATTCCCCCGTACTTGCGACTTCCATTTGCGTGCAAGGGATAAATAGAAGAATCACAAGACAGATTCAGAAACATAACGAGTGCACAAATGACATGAAAAGAGGTGGATTGGATGATGAAATTAATCAAATTGAAATAGAGACTTGTCCAAAACCTCCAAAATCCCGACATATGGCATCATTATTGTTAGTCTAAAATCTGACACTAGAGAGCTAGATGATGTGGTTGTTGACGCTATTGAAGAATGTCCCAATGGAGAAAATGTGATTTCTGATGCTGTCACGGCTTCTTCGAAAAGAGATGACCATATCAATTCTAATATGGGATATCATGCTTCAAGGCGTGCCGCTTCGAGGCTTGTGTTTTATTATAACTTCACATTACAACTTCGTGGTCAACTTCTTGAACATAAGGGCTTGATTCGAAACATATGAACTAGAACATGGAAATTATGTATTTAACTGGGAGCTTCCTTCAGCCTTGTCCAACCAAGTCATGCATTGTTATGTGCAACTTAACAGTGCTTTTAGGTTAACAAGTGCTAGAATGATTTGTTATGTGTTATTAGGTTATAGTTGTCAATAGTATTTTGGTAATTTTGATAATTGCTGGACGTGGAGTGGACTTGTGGTCCATAGGTCTTGATATAGGTTTTGCTATGTTATAAAGGGTTTACACAAACCTTAGGTACTTCCTATAGTAGTACTAATGTTAAAAAGTCAAGAATTTCCTCATTGTTGGGCCCTTGTCCTAGTAGATTTAAGAGTCCAGCAATGTATAATACCAATGTGACCTTTCTATTCAATAAAGTATTAAATTGCGACAACTAAGATTCTGTGTGTGTTTTGAATAACCTCGCAATGGTGAGGTATGCCTTCTCTTTTTGTCTCATCCTCTTGCTCTCTTCTTCTTCTTCTTTTTGTCTTCTATGAACTTTTTTACCTTTACTGCCGTGACCAGAAATAATTTCACTACCTTTTACTTACCTCGAAGTCCTACCATGATATCCATTTATTCCTTAAAACAAAACATTACCTTAGCGACTGTAATCCCTTTTTTGGTAAGTAAACCATTCAAAGGCTTGCTTGATTAAAATCATAACCCCTTGTTGCACCTTATTAAATGCTAAAAGCTCATATTAAAGCTGTTCATTTCAACAACAAAACAAACCATTGATCAGCGCCTAAAAGGACTTTCTTCTGCTGCCCATGGCAGCATTTGTTGCCTCTGTTGTTATTGAACTGCGTTGTGGGTCTTTCAGTATGATTTTGCTTTTATCTCATGTTGTAAGAGTTTTGTAAGGTTGAATATATAGAACAAAGAAGGTAGGAAATAAGTATTGTAATCTGTGCAAAATAGATCAAATAAGTGTTGGTTATAGCACTTTCCAAAAAAGGTGTTGGTTATTGCGCTTCGAACTGTGTTGTTTGAATCAGGTATTTGTGGCAATAAGCTTTGGAAGAATGAAACCTGATCTAATTGCTACATTCAACCAAGCTTAATCCAACTTCCAACTTATTAGCAATTCAAAATGTTATTTCAACATGTTAGGATAATGGTTATTTGGATCTATCATCAAGCTTGCTTTCGACATTGATGATAATTTTTATTTACTTGTTTGATGTTTAACTAGATTTAAAGTGACCGAAGAGGGGAAAGTAAATGCATTTTGTCAGAACTTTTGAATGATAGTGGAAAAGTAGAATATTGTAGGCTGTAGCTATTTTAGTGGAAATGTAGAATTTTGTAGGCTGTAGCTATTTTTGTGCAAATCAAGTTTTCCTTTAAATTGGATTTTCAGTGAAGTAATGGGATCACATTGAATGCAAAATCTGTTGGGGTTTAGGTCCAGACTCTTTATGTTTAGCAGCAATTAACGTTTGCAATTTTTCCGGGAACCAAAGGTGAGGCATTATGGTGTTATCGTAGGTGGTTAATCTCTATTTGGAAATATCTATCTAGCTCACCATCAAGAATGCACACAGTGCTCTCACATGACATATGTATCTTTGTCAATAGAGTATGTGTTCATTTACCATTAGTATTCTTGAGTGATGGCAGAAGTCCTGTTTTCATCTAAACCAGTCTGGATTGTATCATCATGTCATGGTTTTGGTTTCCCTTTTAGGCGAAAGCATCAAAGATTTCCAAAGTAGCATACTATCCAGTACATTTTTGCAGATGCACAGATGGGGTCTTCCCCCTTTCTTCCTCGTCCTCGTCCTGGATCAAGCTACTTCCAGTAGGATTGTAATCAGATAGCAAGAATAGTGATTTAAGTGTATTTTGCTCAGAACGGACGGCATGTGAATATCNTACATTTTTGCAGATGCACAGATGGGGTCTTCCCCCTTTCTTCCTCGTCCTCGTCCTCGTCCTGGATCAAGCTACTTCCAGTAGGATTGTAATAAGATAGCGAGAATAGTGATTTAAGTGTATTTTGCTCAGAACGGACGGCATGTGAATATTTTTTTGTACCATCTTAGATCTTGATAACTAGGTGATGTTTCGGAATATCTGTGTCCCTTTCTCTCTGTGCTTTATCTGGTGAACAGTTCATTTAGGGCAAGGTGATTCGAGAATCCTTGACATAATGATGTTGCAATTTGAAAGCAACTTATTCTTTGATCTGTTCATCTTTTCCTTGTCTCACATGCTGTCGTGTTTGCCCCATACTTCCTTTTATTCCATATTCTCTTTTTTCTAACATCAGTGACTAAATCCTGTTTGAACCTTCTACTTACACTTGACCACCAGAAGCATACTTTCTGAATCAAGATTGTAACCCACCGTGCCTACTTTGATATCAATTTGTGTGTAAATCAGGTCAGTCAGAAGAGAACCATGATGCTTGAAAATATTAAAACCAAACAACTAAAACATTTTCCTGGAAAGCAATAATTAAATAATTTTCTAGCTAAATAAAAATATATAGAAAATGGACTAGAAAACAGAGCCGAAATGAGAACAGTGCATTTACTATTTCGCCCCCTCAGTATTTGATATAATATTTAAATTAGTTGCAGGAGTTACATCTGAGTAAAATTCAGCTTAAGTAGCTTCCATGTGGCTTTGACTAATACCAAATATGATCTAGTGTGCCTCAGGATGATATACAGCATGTCAGACCAAGTCTCAGAGCTGAAAATGATTTTGTGTGCCTCATCCAACTCGAGTTCAACTTCAGGACTCATTGGTAGAGATGGTCAGGTTGATGCTACATCCAATTCATCTGACACTACATCCAAAGATTCTGATTTCACCTTTCCAGCTCCTGCTTCAACTCCAGTATCCTTCTCTTCCCTCAATTCTGGTGCTTTCCAGCTGATAGTTCAGGATCTTTCAGCAGCTGAAACCTCAGGTCAGTCTAGTTTCGTTAGAGTCTCCTGGTAGCACATAAAATTCTGTTGTTAATTCTCTTAGGTCTCACTGCCAGGATTGAGAGACTTCTAGTCCTTCCGTTCTTTCCATTTGAGTGTCAATATGTCCTTATGGCTCGTTAGATTCACTAGTTATATCCCAAAGCTAAGTGTCATTTTGTTTAAATAGGACGTGTTGAAAGAAACTGTATTATATATTTTCTTCTTCTCTTGATGGTTGCCTTGTGCAGGATTTGAAAACTGGGAAAGTGACCGGGAGGGGGCGTTCGATGACTTCTTCTGATGGAACTTGCTCATTCACATTGTTGTATCTATTTCCCTTCTAGCTAGATGTTAGTTCAACTGTGTGGGCATACTGGGATTTGTAGGTACTTGACCCAAAGTAGATGACTAACTTTGATTCTCATAAAATTGAGAAGGATAATATTAGTGACAGCTAACTTGTTCATTGTATTGTTGACACATCACTACAAGTTTTCAACACTAGTGGACCTCGAGTTGATACACTATTATCTGTGCAGCTCTTATCTTACTATTTTGATTGGAGTGGGTACACTGTTTCATATATTTTATTTTCTGACTAATTTCATAGTTTGATGAACTTGTCTTGTATTTTTTCAAATCTCATATTCTTTGTAGAATACTAGGGTCTCAGGTTTATTTAGTTTGACTATTACTGCAGATATAATATCTTATTTATGGGAAATATCTTGTTAAGATAGTTTTTCCTATTAATTTCTCTCCAGATCTTGATTTGAGAATCCTTTGAAATATGGCATCTGATATTGGCAAATCTTTTGTAAAGAATATTGAACTTATCAATAGTTCGGAAACAGATCAACTTTAGGCAAAACCTGTTTAGATTCTTTAGAATTTTCACGACGAGTTTGTCATTCTCTTTTTGCCCTTGCTATTGTTCTTATTAGAGTGACCTGTAGGGACAGTGACCTCTGCTTTTTTATCTTTTAAGGAACTTCCATTTCTGTGGTGGTTAATATTTTTGTTAGTCTCGACCATATATACATTGTTCAGGCCCGCAATGTTCCTTTAACCACCATCATTATTGAATGAATCAGGTAATCTGGTTCTATTATGGTATCTTGAATAAGAAATCTAACTCAGATATTGGTCCTCTAAGTACTATTAAATAAGGTTTTATCTCAGATCTGCTGTATTCTGGCTCAACTGATGTATTAGTAGTGCTTTATATATCCTATTTAGAATTTGGACGCAACAAATCTGTTGTGGGGTTACAGGTATCATTCTATTTTCTTGTGCTTCGGGCATAGTTATAAGAATATCAAGTCACAATTTTTTATAATATCTTTTTTATACTTCCTGATCAAAATTTTTGCATTCCCAATACTGTCCTCTAGCACTACATGACCCATCTTAAATTTGAGATTTGTTGTTCCCTTTTTCTGTAGCAGTTGCTTCGATGCAGTTACATTTTTTGTTTGTACTTTCAATCTTTGGGGATAAGGTGCAGGGATAGGACACTTGTTTCCATCAAGATTGACAATGTTGGGCTAATCAAGTTTCTCACCCCTTCTTAGATTCTTCCTCAGTCTCTTTTTCTGTAGGTTTAGAGACTTTCAATAAAATGGTTTTGTCAATTTCTTTTCCTGCATCTATGCCATATGCCCCTCCCGTCCAACAAAAACAAAAATTTTCAGGTTAGGGTCCGTCAACTAGTTCTCATTATCACAATCATGGATCCCAAGGGTTTTCGCAAAACCCGCCTCAGCATGGATTTGACCCTCACGGTCAAAAAAATGCATCTACATATCAACCCCCTCATAAGAGAAGTCTATAGGACACATTGCATCAATTTATACAAATTCAAACGACAATGAATAATCAAAATGCACAAGCATTTGGCAACATTAGAACTCAACTTACTAAGTTGACTAATTCATTGGGTGTGCTACAACAAGAAAATGGTAGGTTTCCAGCTCCAGGGGCAGTTGCATTTTTTGTTTATCTTTCATTTGTTCTTTTACTCATGAAAATAGTGTACTTAGCAGTTAGCCACACCTAAGAAGCTGAAAGTTTAAAAGACCTTTCCACATCAATCTTTTCAGGAAATTAATCTGATTTATATTTGTTTATATTGGTAAGGCGGCCTACTGGTTTAAATTTATAATCATCTTAAGATTAATACTGGGAAAAATGAATGAACATAGACATAAAGTCAGCAAGATGCCTGTCATTTGTCCCTCAAGGAGTTATGAGGTGAAGTTGGAGAAGTATAGGAAGAAGAAAAGTCATGAGACCACCTTCCCCAGGGTGGCCGGGCTCCCTTTGCCTAAAAAATTTGGACTGAGGAACCTTAAGTTTTCTGTCACTACCTACTGCAATCATTGAACAACATGCTTGATTGGCGTCATACCAGGTTTTTGTTCAGGATTATGTTCGCGGGTTCGAGTCACAGGAGCAGTCTCTCCGAACCTTGCAGCGGCATCAATCTCGTGCACTGAGCTAATTATGTTCCTTCTCCACCTTCAACAAAAATGATGCGAATTTACAATAGTAGTATTTGACTGAATTCAATACATCCCTGTGATGCATGGTTCAAGGTCGCGGTATCGGCCCTTGACTCGGGGACCACTGAGACACATTGGTCACGGCGTCGCGGCACTGTATCGGCCGATACTCTCAAAACACTATATAGAAGGCTCAAAAAATTTAGGAAAAATTAGAAAAAATTGTAATAAATGTAAATATCATTATGCATGCATCATATCCCCAAAAGACATTATTTAACACATTAATCATTACAAAAAAGAATAATAAGGGCGCTACCGGAAAATATTTTTCATCATCTATGTTCAATATTAATATAATTTAACTTGTAATTTTTAAAAATTGTAATATAAGTGTATATATATGGTTAACTTAATAGCTTTAAAAATGAAAATCTACTTATAAATAAATACTTCATTTAATTATTTAATGTATATCTAACTAGAAATTAATTTTTTTTTTTCATTATGTATATTTAATTATTAAATCTTCCATTACATATACAAAAGCAAATTTAATAAGTTAAGTTCTAATTATATTATATGGTAAATACTAAAAATTATATAATTAAAAAAATTGGACTAAAACAGTTTGAATTGTGGGACTATTGGGAACCAAAAGAGAAAAGAAAAAAAAAGGGGGAGACAACTATATTTTTGAGTTTCATTCCTTATAAGGCCAAATCTTCACATATTCTGCGCAACAACAAACTGAGAATATACGCGAGAGACAANGCAACTATATTTTTGAGTTTCATTCCTTATAAGGCCAAATCTTCACATATTCTGCGCAACAACAAACCGAGAACATACGCGAGAGACAAACTTAGACTCATTGATGAACCGAGAACATACGAGAGAGAGAGAGAGAGATGATTGGGGTCTGGGAGTCGATGTTGGTCGCTGAAGGCTTGTTGGGAGGGATCTGAGTCTCTGACTCATTTGCGATGCTAGGGATTCTGCGATGATGAAGACGAAGAAAGAGGGGGCTTCTGCGATGATGCTAGTGCTTTTTGTGTCTTCGATTTTAACAGGTATGCCTTGCAATTATTTCAATTTTTCTTCTATTTCTTAAGTCGCAAAAGAGGGTGAATTTGCTTGTGATTTTTTTTGACTTAANAGAGGGGGCTTCTGCGATGATGCTAGTGCTTTTTGTGTCTTCGATTTTAACAGGTATGCCTTGCAATTATTTCAATTTTCCTTCTATTTCTTAAGTCGCAAAAGAGGGTGAATTTGCTTGTGATTTTTTTTGACTTAGGGTTTGAAAAATGCCCATTTGAGTCTCAGATCTTTTTCTCCATTTCCTTTTTCCTTTACCATTTTGACTTTGGAGATTTTGCTGAAGTTTCTACGACTATCGGTCCGAGTCCGATGTAACTCGCCTGATTCAAACGATATGAGTCCAAGTTGAGCGGATACCATCGAGTTATAACCGATTCATTGCCGAGTCATGAATGACTCGTGATATTTATGTATCGTGTATCGATATCGGATTGGTCATGGCCGAGACGGATACGACTCGGCCGAGTCTTTGAACCCTACTGTGATGTTCTTGTGTTTCGTATTCTAGCATTGAATTTTGTATAATATATCTGTGCTGATGTTACATTGTGCTGAATATGAAGCATTGGAAAGTTAAATTTTGTTGATTTTCTGTTTTCCTTCATTATTGGTGGCAGAAACTGTAATTTTGCACTGTTTTCATTTTTCTATTCCTCTGATTTCTGCCCGCTGTAATAGCTCCGGCTAACGGGACACCTGCCAATGGCCTATTAGTTATGTCTACATAAAAATGGCCATCTCCTATATACTGTCTTATAGGTGCAGTTTATCGTTTTGCAAATAGGCATGAAGAGAAGCTCACCAATTTAGAGTCAGAGAACAAAGTTCTACGTCAGCAGGCTTTATCAATGGCTCAAAGTAATAAGTTACAATCAGGACGCTCAAAGTCAATTATTCAGGTACTCCTTGAAAAGAATGTTGTTCATATTGGACTGTAATGTTATTAGTTACTTACATGTTCTACGGTTTTATTGTCTTGTAATTTGCAGAGGGCTGAAAGCACAAAAAATGCTGTAGTAAGTCTAACTGCTTGCAAATTACAAAAAACATTCTTTAGTTTCTGCACAGTTTTAGAATTTTTTGATCAAATGAAAAATTGTTATAGGATCTGCATAGTGCTTCAATGAGCTCAAGGGATCACTTGGAGGTAGAAGAGAGACCACAAAAATCTCTTAATGAGAAACAGCAGGAGTATCAGGATTTGCTCATCCGATGCATTGCACAGCACCTAGGCTTCTCTAGGGGCAGACCGGTTGCTGTCTGCATCATATACAAATGCCTTAGGCAGTGGAGATCATTTGAAGTCGAGAGAACCAGCATTTTTGATCGCATAATACAAACTATAGGCCATGCTATTGAGGTATGAATTGTGGAGTTCGATGCTTATGGGGTGCAACTTATCTTCTGTTATTACTTTGAATGGCTTTTTAGAATTTTGAAATTCTTTTGTGATTTGAAGATCCAGGACAACAATGAAAACTTGGCCTATTGGCTGTCTAATGCATCAACTCTGCTGCTACTGCTGCAACGTACATTGAAAGCTGGTGGTGCTGCTGGAATGACTCCCCAACATCGACGTTCAACATCAGCTACTCTATTTGGCAGGATGACACAGGTAAAACAAATTTTCATTTTGAGTCTGAATTGTATGCTATTCATCATGCATCATAAAGGCTGCTATTTTTTTCTTCAGAGTTTTCGTGGTACCCCACAAGGTGCCGATCTTTCTTTTGTCAATGGTGAGTCTGCTGGTGGAGTAGATACCTTACGCCAAGTTGAAGCCAAATACCCCGCTTTGCTGTTCAAACAACAACTGACAGCATATGTGGAGAAAATATATGGGATGCTCCGTGACAATCTGAAAAAAGAGATATCTCCGCTTCTTGGGTTGTGCATTCAGGTACCTGGTACTGTTTTACGCAAATCAACTTTTTAAGGGAAAGACGTAGTCATATGTGAGGTACAGGTTTCTACTTTCCTATCCTAAACTACTTTAAATTTTATTATGTAAATGCAAATTAAATGGTGTAGGTGTTAGAGTTCTTATTTCTATGTTTTCTATTTATGTGGGGTAATATTGTAATTACATAAGATAGTGTTCAATATAAATAAGAGAGTGTAGGGTAACACTGTTCACACAACTGATTACTCTCTGTTGATGCTTTTTCTCCTCTCTTTCTCTTTTCNATATTGTAATTACATAAGATAGTGTTCAATATAAATAAGAGAGTGTAGGGTAACACTATTCACACAACTGATTACTCTCTGTTGATGCTTTTTCTCCTCTCTTTCTCTTTTCTCTCTCTCTCTCTCTCTCGTTTCTCTAACTCTAATATTCTATTTACTATTTCAATTTGGCATCAGAGCATTAATTTGTGAGAATATATCAAGAAATAAAAATCAAAGGATAGTAGGTCATCGGACACGTTAGTCAGAATATGATGTCAGCATGACATTAGCACTTTCTGATGCTGGCAACACACTACTTGACTCGGTTTTTTGTATTGAATATTCTGGTAATTCTTTTTTATTTTTTGAAGTCATCTGGATGGAGTTTTCTATTTTCGAATGATTTTTGTGAAAATAGAGTTTAATTTTTTATCTACTGATTTGGGGGTTTGTTCTTGAGATTTCCTACTTTGATCAGTCACAGACTGGTCCGAATAGGTGCTTGGAGAGTTGGTTTGACAAACCCAACCTTGCTGGTGTGTTTTTGGTGCATTTTTTGGGATGTGTTTGCCGACTGGACTATTCCGGCGACTCTTCGAGCGACGGATCTGGATCCTTTGATTTGCCTTGGTGTTTTCTTGATCTCCTGTAGCTCCCTTGGTTCTTCTTGTGAGCTGTTTGGTGTGTTTGGTGGATTTGTGCTTTAGCAGTAGTTTTTTTGTGCTTCGGCAGAAGCTGGCTGTGTATTTTGGGCTTCACCGTGTGCCCTGATTGGTTGTTTGTGTGTGGGTTGTGTTGTGTTGCTGATTGTTGCTTGTTTTATGTGTTGGGTTCCACTATAGGTTCCTCTTGCATTAGATTTGGGCTCCATTGGTGTTACTCCATTGATTTTGCAATGGATGTGGGTTGGTTTTGCATTGTGGTTGTCTTTTTTGTGTTAGATTTGACTGGTGTCGTTGCTTTCGGTGTTGGGTTGTTGTTCGAAGGCACTCTAATTCATCAGTCCTTGATTGTTTACTGGTTTGATGATTACTTTCTATATTAGTTTGTTTGGTTGCATCTCTAATTGTGGGTTTCTCAATGGTGACTTCGAATGGTTGTAATGGTGGTCATTCTGGCCGGGTCGTCACCTTAACTTGAAGTGTACTTATTGTGGTGGTACATGACACACTGAGAATTATTGTTGGGATAAGTATGAGAGACCAACATATACTCATCAAACTTCTAATGATACTTCTTCAGTGCATCAGACTTCTACCAATAGTCCAGTTTCTCCTACTATTGACTCTTGTGATGATTTTTCATCGCAGCTTCGTTAGCTCATCCAACAGATATTTTCACTTTCTACACAAATCTCTATTTCTACTACTGACCTTACTAATGGAGGTAAATTTGCATGAATAGTTGTTCAACCTTCTTCGTCATCTTGGAGCATTGATTCAGGAGCTAGTGCTCATATGTCTGGTAATTCTTCCCTATTTTCTAATTTTTGTTTGTGTAATGCACGTATTATGTTGGTTGATGGTTTGTTTCAGTCAGTACATGGGATTAACGATCTCCATTCTACTCAGTCCATGTCCTTAACATCTG
Organism: Ilex paraguariensis; assembly: GCA_963454935.2. NCBI lineage: Eukaryota > Viridiplantae > Streptophyta > Magnoliopsida > Aquifoliales > Aquifoliaceae > Ilex > Ilex paraguariensis. The sequence goes on along the minus strand of CAUOFW020001059.1, from coordinate 779,135 downwards.
CCTTGAGTGCTATTGTGTCTCCTCTTCAATGACACTTTTGACTAGGCCATCCCTCTTTGCAAAAGTTGCGTCAAGTTATCCCTAGTTTGACCTCTTCTTCTGTGTTAGAATGTGAAGCTTGTTAATTACGCAAATATCACCGTAGCTTTTTTCCTTCTAGTTCTTTCGGTCGATAGCCTAGTCCATTTCATATTGTTCATATAGACATTTGAGGTTCTGCTAGAGTCAAAAGTATTTCTGGTTTTCAATATTTTGTCATTTGGTGTTTCTGGTTTTCAATATCCCATGCANAAAAGTTGCGTCAAGTTATCCCTAGTTTGACCTCTTCTTCTGTGTTAGAATGTGAAGCTTGTTAATTACGCAAATATCACCGTAGCTTTTTTCCTTCTAGTTCTTTCGGTCGATAGCCTAGTCCATTTCATATTGTTCATATAGACATTTGAGGTTCTGCTAGAGTCAAAAGTATTTCTGGTTTTCAATAATTTGTCATTTGGTGTTTCTGGTATTTCTGGTTTTCAATATCCCATGCGGGGTCAGTTTTTCCTCTAACTGTAGCNTATCACCGTAGCTTTTTTCCTTCTAGTTCTTTCGGTCGATAGCCTAGTCCATTTCATATTGTTCATATAGACATTTGAGGTTCTGCTAGAGTCAAAAGTATTTCTGGTTTTCAATATTTTGTCATTTGGTGTTTCTGGTTTTCAATATCCCATGCAGGGTCAGTTTTTCCTCTAACTGTAGCTTGTGTAGAGGAAGAGTTTGATGTAACTATAGAACTAGTTGGGCTTGGAGTAGATTCATTTGGTGTCCCGGAAGATGACATTTTGCTAGAGCAAACATTCATTTGGTGTCCCGGAAGATGACATTTTGCTAGAGCAAACATTCATTTGGTGTCCCGGAAGATGACATTTTGCTAGAGCAAACATTCATTTGGTGTCCCGGAAGATGACATTTTGCTAGAGCAAACATTCATTTGGTGTCCCGGAAGATGACATTTTGCTAGAGCAAACATTCATTTGGTGTCCCGGAAGATGACATTTTGCTAGAGCAAACAAACTGAAAGCATAAAATCCACAATGACAACAAAAATTCTAATTCACAATTCTACAATCTCACTTCACAATCTTAATAGATCACAAATAGACAATAATATGACAATAGCATCAATAATAGATAATTTCAATTGCCCAATAGAACTAAGCAAGTCTTAAAAAAATACATTGATTTTGTGATGCTTAAAATCACCCAACAAAGTGCAGAAATGAAAAAAGACGTTGCTATGATTGAAGAGATGCATATACAATTAATTACCACTGCTTTTTTCTTTGCATTATGGAGATGGCACTCATTGAAATGGAACTTTGATTCTTCTTAGAATTAATATGGTTTGGAATGAAATAATGAGCATTGGATTTAACAAATACATGGCCAAACATTCCATTGACCTACCATTTTGTTTAATAACAAGTCTTGTTGAGTAATCAGGTGAGTGGTCGAATATGTAAAGGTCATGCCCATAGGGCCAGAAGCCATTAAAACATAGCTTAGTAGACAGGGTTCAAGGTATTGACCGAGTCCGATACGATAACGGTACACGTTACGCAAAAATCACGAGTCTCACCTGAATCGGTTGTGACTCGGTTATAATTTGGTTGATCGGCTTGACTCAGAGTAATATCGGCATGACTCGGAGTAGTATCGGCATAACTCGGACAGATATGATAAAATTCTTCCAAAATTGAAAGATAAAATGCAAAAAAAGATCAAAGTAGGCAAAATTGAAAGACAAAATGCAAGAAAAAACCAAAGTAGAGAAGAAAAAGGAATAAGAAATCAAGCTAAAAATGGGATTCAGATTTGCATAAGGCATACCTTAAAATTAGTTTTTGAGACTCAGATTTGTAGAAGAAAGGCATAACTGCTTTTAATTTTTCCATTCGCCTAACAATCAATTCTTCCCTTTCTTCTTCTTAGCAAAAATCCAGCATCATGATCGCAGATCAATTGCAGAAACTCTAGGTTGCTCGACCAGCATCATCGATCGTAATCGAACAACCCCTGACCAGCNCTTGACTCAGAGTAATATCGGCATGACTCGGAGTAGTATCGGCATAACTCGGACAGATATGATAAAATTCTTCCAAAATTGAAAGATAAAATGCAAAAAAAGATCAAAGTAGGCAAAATTGAAAGACAAAATGCAAGAAAAAACCAAAGTAGAGAAGAAAAAGGAATAAGAAATCAAGCTAAAAATGGGATTCAGATTTGCATAAGGCATACCTTAAAATTAGTTTTTGAGACTCAGATTTGCAGAAGAAAGGCATAACTGCTTTTAATTTTTCCATTCGCCTAACAATCAATTCTTCCCTTTCTTCTTCTTAGCAAAAACCCAGCATCATGATCGCAGATCAATTGCAGAAACTCTAGGTTGCTCGACCAGCATCATCGATCGTAATCGAACAACCCCTGACCAGCATCATTGATCGCAGTCGAACTCTCGAGACTCGACATGCATCATCGATCTCAGATCAATTTGGTCTCTTGCCTCTCGTCTGTCGTCTGTCGTCTGAGACTGAGAGTCTCGCTTCTCTCTCTCGTCTGAGAGTATCAAAACCCACGGCAAACCCAGTGACCCAGTCCTTTAAAGACTATTTGACTGTGGTTAATTTATTAACTTAAATATGATTAATTTAATTTACTTAGTATGAGTAATTTATTAAAATGTGGTTAATTTATTTTACTTTAGAGTGATTAATTTATTAACATAGTGTGGTTAATTTATTTTATTTATGGCTAATTGATTTTTGGGTTCCTTTTTTGCCTAGGTTTACTTAGATTAAATTTACTATTTAATAAATCATTAAAATATTTAATGTAATAGTTAGATATTTAGATTATTTATTTTTTAAATAAATATTTTAAGTATTCTATTTTAAATCAAATGCTAAATTATTAACCTTATGGTGGAAATTATCCCAATTTGTATTATCCTAGAGACAATAATAATGATAATATTTCTTAAGNAGGTTTACTTAGATTAAATTTACTATTTAATAAATCATTAAAATATTTAATGTAATATTTAGATATTTAGATTATTTATTTTTTAAATAAATATTTTAAGTATTCTATTTTAAATCAAATGCTAAATTATTAATCTTATGGTGGAAATTATCCCAATTTGTATTATCTTAGAGACAATAATAATGATAATATTTCTTAATTGCTTACCTTAAACATTCATAATGATAATTATTTTCGGTAGCGTGCTTATGTTTCATTTTAATTATTTTTAATATGTTTTTTGATATATTATAGACATATGATGCATGAATGATGATGTTTCTATTTTTTTAGAATTTTTTATATTTTTTTAAAAAATTTTGGGAGCTTCTATCTAGCATTTTGAGCGTATCGGTCGANTTGATATATTATAGACATATGATGCATGAATGATGATGTTTCTATTTTTTTAGAATTTTTCATATTTTTTTAAAAAAATTTTGGAGCTTCTATCTAGCATTTTGAGCGTATCGGTCGATATCGCACTGCGACGCCGCGATCGATGTGTATCAGTGCTCTCTGAGTCGATGGCCGATACCACAACTTTGAACCATGTTAGTAGATGCTAATCAAATAATTGTACATAAAAAATGAGCAATCAAGATCAAAGCAAGTTATCTTCAACATTTAGTTTTATTAAATCGTGTGACAAGAAAATATTCAAACTAATGAAATCAAAACCAAGAGTCAAGAGTCAAAACCAATGAAATCCAGTCTGATAGAAGCACTAACCATTTTTGTTTACAATCATATATGCAGCACCGACCATTTAATTTTTACTCAAAACCAATGAAATCAACTACCCAACTTGAAACAGTGGATTTTAGTTTTGGTTACTGAGATATGAACTAATGAAAGGAAGTTTTTACCTTTTTTATCTTAATTTACAGTCTGATAGAAGCAATAAGCATTGATTGCAGCCGCTGGAGTTCCTCGTCGGTCGCCTGAGTTTGCTGATCGCAATCGCCTGATGTCGCTGGTCGCTGATCACAGTTGAAGATCCCTAGAGCCTGGTTGCTGGAGCAGTGGCTGATCGTAGTCAAAGACTCCCTAGTCGCTAGAGCCTGATGGTGATGGTGCTGTGATTTATNATTTTTGTTTACAATCATATATGCAGCACCGACCATTTAATTTTTACTCAAAACCAATGAAATCAACTACCCAACTTGAAACAGTGGATTTTAGTTTTGGTTACTGAGATATGAACTAATGAAAGGAAGTTTTTACCTTTTTTATCTTAATTTACAGTCTGATAGAAGCAATAAGCATTGATTGCAGCCGCTGGAGTTCCTCGTCGGTCGCCTGAGTTTGCTGATCGCAATCGCCTGATGTCGCTGGTCGCTGATCACAATTGAAGATCCCTAGAGCCTGGTTGCTGGAGCAGTGGCTGATCGTAGTCAAAGACTCCCTAGTCGCTAGAGCCTGATGGTGATGGTGTTGTGATTTACTGATTTAGGGCAAAAAAAAGCCCCAAATACCAAAAATATTGATTTAATTTATTTAAATTGTTTAATTTTTAAATGGGCATTAAACCGTCTGGTTTTTATAAAACCACTGGATCACGGTTTTTGTTAAAAACCGGCCGATTTTTCTGTTTTTAGCCGGTTCGCTTCTTTAAGCGGTTCAACTAAGGAACCAGACCGGTTAGGGTCCCTGTTCACGGTTGAACCAGTCTGACCGGCCGGTCCGGTCCAGTTCTGATAACACTGTTTAAAATAGAGAACGTTGTTGGAATGAACTAGGTAGAATGAACTAATACAAGTGACTCTTTAAAATAGAGAGTGTAATATAAAAATATATTTTGACTAGTTATTTTAACTAGCATCCTTGGAGTTGTTCTTAGAGTTTTTATTTCGATTATAGCTTGTCGTGATTGGCCCTTGTACCAACTGGACATAAAGAATGCCTTTTTACATGGAGATTTACAAGAGGGATACATAGTTCAACCCCAGTTTATGTTATATTTGGTAAGGAATAATTAGTTTGTCGCTTGAAAAAAACACTATATGGTTTAAAACAGTTACCACGTGCTTGGTTTGATAAGTTTAGTATTGTGGTCCTTTAGTATGATTTTCAACACTGTATTTCAGATCATTCAGTTTTTATTCATCGTTCTATCCGAGGGGTTATCATTCTTATTGTATATGTTTATGACATTATTATTAGTGATGATGATTCTGATGGTACTGCCATTTTTAAGCTCTATTTGGGGAAGTTGTTTCACACTAAAATTTGAGTTTTCTTCGGTACTTCCTTGGGATTAAGGTTGCTCGGTCAAAGGAAGGTATCAATTTTTGGCAACGAAAGTATGTTTTGGATTTGCTATATGAAACTGGTACTCTTGGTGCTCATCCTGTTGATACCCCGATGGATTCTACAGTCAAGTTAGATGGTGAGAGTGGAGAAGTTTTTGATAACATAGTGCGTTATCAAAGGTTTGTTGGTAAGCTAATATACGTCCAGATATTACTTTTGTAGATGGTGTTGTTAGTCCGTTTATGCATGCTTCTCGCAAACGTCATTGGGATAGTGTTTGTCGTATCCTTCTGTATCTTAAAGGTGCACTTGGGAAATAATTATTATATCGGTCTTTACCATGTGTGACTATTACTGGATTTTCTGATACTGACTGGGTNTTTGTCGTATCCTTCTGTATCTTAAAGGTGCACTTGGGAAATAATTATTATATCGGTTTTTACCATGTGTGACTATTACTGGATTTTCTGATACTGACTGGGTAGATAGTGGTACTGATAGACGATCTACTTTTGGTTAGTGCACGTTTGTTGGTGGTAACCTTGTTACTTGGCGTAGTAAAAAACAAAATGTAGTTGCACGTTCAAGTGCATAGGAGTATCGGGCTATGGCTCACACGGCGTGTGAAATGTGTGTGTTCTCTACTTCGTGATATAGGGATTAGTGTGCCTTCTCCTTTGTCATTGTGATAATCAGGCTGCTATTGTCATTGTCAGTAATCTAGTATTTCATGAGCGCACGAAACACATAGAAGTGGATTGTTATTTTATTCAAGATCTCCTAATATAAAAGGAGATTATTACTCCATATGCTAAGTTTGGTGATCAGTTAGGTGATATTTTTACCAAACCATTGTCTTGTGGTATCTTCAATAATCTTTGTTCCAAGTTAAGCATTTTTTATCTTTATGCTCCAGCTTGAGGGGGAGTGTTAGAGTTCTTATTTCTATGTTTTCTATTTATGTAGGATAATATTGTAATTAAGAGAACATAAATAAGAGAATGTTGGGCAACACTGCTCACACAACTGATTACTTTCTCCGGCTGCTTCTTCTCCTCTCTGTCTTTTCTCTCTCATTTGTCTAACTCTAATATTCTATTTATTATTTCAACTGTAGGCACCAAGAATTTCAAGAGCTAGCTTAGCTAAGGGGATAGCACGTACATTGGCAAATGCTGCTGCTCAGGAGATTCTCATTGCTCATTGGCAAGGTATCGTGAAGAGTCTTGGAAATTTCCTGAGCACGCTGAAAACAAATCATGTAAGTGAAATGTCTATGATATAGTAGTTTCTCCAGTATTGTTTTAAATTTTCCTTTGCATGGTTTATGGCTTGATGTTCTTTTCTGGACATAGTTGGTCACCTTTGAATATGTCGCCAACCTTATTTTTCCCTTTTTCTAACTTTGCATATCGTAATGCTATGAGCATAAGTTAATGAACACAACTTTCTGGAAGCTACATGACAAAATTTTCAAGCTGTCAACAAAATCTGGCAATGTTTGTCAGTGGCGTCAAGAACCAGTATAGAATTATTACATTATTATGCCGTTTTATCAACTTTTTTTATGATTTAAATAGTTAACGTAGTACTAGTTCCTGGAATTGAATCTTTTGCATTATAATATTACAGTCAGTGAAATAATAATCTCTAAAATTGCAAGTTTAATGCAGTTTTCTGATCATCATCTTTTGAAATGTTCATTTTTCTTGTTATTATTTTCCCCCATTGTGCTAATTATCCCTCTATGCTTCGTTGGTTCACCTTAAGTGGTGACAACTTGTGTTAGAGATGTCTAAACTGAATTTAGGAATAATAATCTGAATTCTAAGTAAAATGCCAGCTTCAAACTGGTTTGCAAACTCAACTGTAAATATCAGTTTGATTTGTTGCTGAGCACCAGAGGACTAAAACTCCCCCAGTAAATTTGATAGTCCAACAACCAGATACATTTGGCCTAGAAGGCCAACATATATCATAGATTTGTAATTTCCCCAAAAATTGCGATAGCTGTTACAATGGTGGGAGTTAATGAGATAGTAGTTAACATACTTGTAAACCTACAGAAGTGTTCCTATATTTTCATGGTTAGTCAAAATTTCGCGGCCACTTGGGGCCCTAATTCTCATTTTGAACTGTGTTGAAGAAAAATTAGCTTTTGTTGTATGAGTGAACTGCCAATCCGACAACAATTGAAACATTCTCCTATTTTTCATAAAATAAAAATCTTTTCCCAACTTGTCAATGGACTAAATAACTTCCAATACTATACCAATTGAGTTTTTAGAATTGTAGAGATGATGTATTTCTGCTGGATTTTCTAATTGACTGTTTTTTTTTTTAACACAAATTGACTCTCGATTTTTACCTAATACTTTGAATATAAGTTGATGAATACAGTTACTTATCGTTTCCATCCTAGATATTCCCAAGTTTCAAACATAGTGGGCAATTCCTAGATATGTCGTTAGGTGTTTGTTGTATAATGTGATCCTTTTTGGTTGTACGTTTGTAGCATAATGTCTTCCTTTTTCTTTTTTCTGTTTTTTTTTTTTTTTGGTGATGCATTTAACTTGATATACTTCAACCTTGTATCTTCTTTTTTCAGGTTCCCCCATTTTTGATTCGCAAAGAATTCACACAAATATTTTCTTTCATCAATGTGCAATTATTCAACAGGTTTGTGCGCATATGTGTATACACTCTCTGTATTAAAGTTGTTTCCTTTGATATTTGCACCTCTTGGTTGCAGCCTTCTACTAAGACGAGAATGCTGCTCATTTAGTAACGGCGAATATGTCAAAGCAGGATTAGCTGAATTGGAACATTGGTGCTACAAGGCAACTGATGAGGTAACCTTGTTTTGATTCTGGTTGACCCAGTAATTCTCTATGCAGTTCATGACTAAAGAAAGAAAACAAATTCAGTATGCAGGTTCAGCTTGGGATGAGCTCAAGCATATAAGACAGGCTATTGGGTTTCTGGTATTGCATCCATTTTCTGTTCAATGCCTAAAAAGATTCCAACTCCTTGTCCCCTTAATTATGTTTTGTTTATTTTTTCCGAGTTTTCTTCTTTAATGGAGGCATATTTCTGTGGAAAGAAGTTGAACCATAAAGGTACATAAAACCCAATAATGGTTATGTTATTGGCGTTCCAAAATTAGTTTATGCAATTCCATCTTTTTTGGCAATTGGAAGCAATCGAGCCTTCCACCGTTATAAGGCTTTCCATCAAACACAAATGGAACCACATATCTGACGGCAAAATTTCATGGGCATGGAACTGTAATGGTAATCAAAGCCTTCAGCGAAACCCCCACTTGTTTGCCAGTGAGATGGCAAATTCTTTTATTGTGTTTGATGACTCCGTGTGCTCCCGACTCCTGTATATAAAGTATGAAACATCACCATTAAACTTAAATTAGTATATGGTTCTTGCATTCATCTCTTTAATTAGCTCTGTTTCCTAGAAAATATCCATTGTAAAAAGATGTTGCCGCATCAATAGCTTTTTCTACTTGGTGTGATATTTTTCATCAGATGAAATATATCACTAACAATTCTGGAAAGAGAGGGCAATTTTTTGGGTTTCACTGTGTTAAAATTAAATGGTGTGGTTCCAAAAGCTACTCTTGGAGTGTGAAACCACCCAAAATATTTGAAAAGTATATGTATTTGCTGGGTGATTGAAGTGTATATCAGAATTAACCAAAGAAACTGAAGCAAACATCCACAAGAAATTGGAAAACTGGATTCTATTTGTCCAGATGTCAGCTATCTGTAAATGCAGTTCTAATCTCTTACGTTCCTGATTTAGGTCATACATCAAAAGCCGAAGAAGACACTGGATGAAATAAGTCATGACCTGTGCCCAGTAAGTACTGCCTTTGCAGTGCCTACAAAAAACCAATTAATCAACCTACACTTCTTCCAGAATGTTTAAATTGTTAATCATGCACAGGTGTTAAGCATTCAACAGCTCTACAGAATCAGCACAATGTACTGGGATGACAAGTATGGCACACATAGCCTTTCCCCTGATGTAAGTTTCAATCGAAGTCTCCTAAGCAGGTTATAGTTTCATTGTTTGTAATGTTCCCACAACGTTCTAATATAAGGCATCTAATGTATCAGCTGCATTAAGTATTGCTGCTGGTAGATTAGAGAGTAAGCCTTGAAATCATTTGATATAAATGGTGCATAGGTTGGTGACAATTTTGTAAGCAATGTGTAAGTTCAATAACAAAGTCGATGACTATGTTCTTCTTTTTCTTCCTTTTGTAATTTTCTCAGGGTGATTTTACATTTAGAGCGGTGGTTAATTGGAATTAGATAGACTAAGTCGACGATAAAGTTCCTAGGATGAAATTTTCTTATAGGAAGGTGGATTATAAGGACCTTGTACTAGAATTAAATAAGGATAATATCATCTTAAGAGTTATCTTAAGATGAATAAAATGATTGTAGAAACTTCGAAACATTGTTGAAAGATTGATCATGAAGTTTGAGTTTCGCGCGTATTGACTTTTGTGATGGTGGGTCTGCAAATTTACAGGTTATATCCAACATGAGAGTGTTAATGGCTGAAGATTCAAATAATGCTGTCAGCAGTTCATTCCTTCTGGATGATGATTCGAGGTTAAAGACGAGATTCTATGACCTGATTGGCTAATTTTGCTGTCCTGTGTTTGTTTCTCTATTTTGTGCCATTGTTTGCCCCTTGGCTAGATCTCTTGTATTTTATTGGCCGCTGACTTTCCTATCTCTTGTGGTTTAGCATCCCATTCTCAGTTGATGACCTATCCAAATCAATGGATCACATCGATATTTCAGACATTGAGCCGCCACCTCTTATTCGGGAAAATTCTGGCTTTAGTTTCTTACTGCCGCGTGCTGAATAGTACTTGCTTGTCATGGATTTGTCTAATTACTTGCAAAAACATTCTCCTCAATTTGAAGATGACCCATAAGGTAGGTCATTGATCTAAATTATGTTATGCGACTATCTTTCTAGCTGTAGCAGAACTATTTCGAATGGGATTCTATTTAGAAGTTGTAGCTGAACTCATTTCTATTTTGTTCGTCTGCACTTGTTTCAGCATCAGTTTACACCGATCAACAGCTGTTTCTAGCGTTTTTGAACTTGCAGTTGCTGTGTGCGCTGCAATCTTCGAAAGAAACTGCCTTTTCCCTACAGCAGAAACATCAGAACTTTCCAATTTGCTATACAATCCCTTACTTTTTAATTGGTGAAAGACATCCTAGGAAAATTGTTGTTTTAATTTTATTGGGTATCTGGTAATCATGTATGTAGGGGTAATTAAATATAAAATATATTATTTTCAAGGCTGCAGAAGCTTTAAACTAATCTTAAGGAAATGTTCACCATGTACTTGTTAATCAGATACATGGTGGTGAACAATATGGCATGCTGGTAGGGTTTAAACGTACATCTACAACTTTGTTGTTTCAATGAACAATGTTGCATAAGTTTACAGATTAATTCTAACCATCAGATTACTGCATGAGAAACACTAATTAGGAATGCCAATAGATTTTGTCATGTTGGTTTTACGTGTCAATTTTTTTTTTTTTGGCTAATTATATTTGTATTTTTAATCAAATCCGTATCATATATAGGTACTAAAGTTTATCAGCTAAATCTTTTTAGGTAAACTACAAAATAAGAAGTGAGAATAATATTATTGGCAACTAAAAATCTAAATTAATAGGCTGACCCAATGACCTTGTACATGATGTGATACCAAAATTGGTCAATAACTATAATTAGAGGACAATGCTATAGAGATATAATTTGAATACTTAATTAAGGATTTAATTTAATATAACTATTGAATTAGTTATAAATTCTAATATTAAATGTAATAGTTACGTTGAATTAAATTTGTAAATTAAATGGAATTATTATTAAATTTGTAAATTAAATCTAAGTGGAATTACAAGCCACACCTACGACATACCCTCGGAGATTTTTTTTAAGAGAATTATTATTTAGATNCCGTATCATATATAGGTACTAAAGTTTATCAGCTAAATCTTTTTAGGTAAACTACAAAATAAGAAGTGAGAATAATATTATTGGCAACTAAAAATCTAAATTAATAGGCTGACCCAATGACCTTGTACATGATGTGATACCAAAATTGGTCAATAACTATAATTAGAGGACAATGCTATAGAGATATAATTTGAATACTTAATTAAGGATTTAATTTAATATAACTATTGAATTAGTTATAAATTCTAATATTAAATGTAATAGTTACGTTGAATTAAATTTGTAAATTAAATGGAATTATTATTAAATTTGTAAATTAAATCTAAGTGGAATTCCAAGCCACACCTACGACATACCCTCGGAGATTTTTTTTAAGAAAATTATTATTTAGACTTAAAAATTTGACTTAATTTATTGACTTAATAATGTAATTTTATTATAACCATTAAATTAACAGTAAATTCTAATATTTGATAAAACTTACAATTAATCTAATAAATATAAAAATTAGGTCTAAATAACGTTGCTCATTTTTCAAGGGGTTTAAAACACCACCAATAAAAATGGATAAATTACATCCGAATTTTTTGAAATTTGTCACTTAATCACATAAACACATTCACGTGTGAAATATTACACTTAGAGCCCTTATGGGTGGAGATCAAATAACGGAGCCAATGAAAATGATTAAAAGACCAAAATGTCTCCCAAAATACAAGATATTTTCTTAATTTAAGTTGTAGTTACCAAAATTTCCCTCTCACAATTGCCTCTTGTCTCGGACTTGAAACAACATTAATTAGGGTTTATTGTGTGATTTTGAGACTACGGGAGGCAGATGTTGGTGTGGTTTTGTGCAGCGGTGGAGGCGGATGGGTGGTGTTGTGTGTAGCGATGAAGGTGGAGGGGTGGTGTTGTGTGCATCTGTTGAGGTGGATGGTTGTGTGGTTTGTGACAGTGGGTAGTGTGTGCTAAGAAAGAATATGATATTTAATTTTTGGATTTTTAAAGAGATTAAATAGTTTTTGGGTTTTTTATTTTTTATTTTTGAGTGAGATATGGGTAGTTTGGGAATTTTACGAAGAAGATATGTTGATCAGTAATGCTAGATTGACCAAATTTTTGGACCAAATTTGGAACCCAAATGACATAGCAGTTGATTTGAATTTCTTTGATTGATGTTATGTCATTTGGGTCCCAATAAAAACTTCAAATAATCAAATGTCATGTCATTTGGGCTCTAAATTTAGTCCCAAAATTTGGTCAATGTAGCATTACTCTATGTTGACATGATAAGGGTTCGACGGAATGACGAATGAACATTAATGAATTGGGGTTATGTGTTAAATAGGACCAAACCTTGAGGGATTGTGATATTATTTTTCATACTTAAGTGAATCTATGTGATTAAGTGATAAATTTTAAGAGATTTGAGTGTAATTTATCCATAAAAATTGTGCATGTCCAATGAATAGCTGTTACTAATCACCTCGTCAAAATTGTTTTTAAAAAAACTAAACTCCCGTGTTCCATAAGTTATTTTTATGGCGAGTAATTTTATTTGGATTTAAAAGTTTGACTTCATTTGTTGAGTTAATTCATTATAATCTTTGAATTGACTATGAACCTCATCAAATACTAAAATTTATTCTATTAATATCACATCCTTGTATTAACGAGTGAGATCAAATTTTTAGGTTTAAATGTGTACACGGTGCCACACGGTTAGAGATGACAGTGGACCGAANACGTCAAACTTAATTCTATTTTTGAATACATAGACAGTCCAACATATACACGGGGCACAGTCGCACCCCTAAATAAATTCTAAAACCTCAATAATTACGGTTGACTTGATTCCTTTTCAAATACATACATAGTCTAGTTCAGATAAGTGTAGTCACAACTCTCCCACAATCAAGTGGATCTTAAATCCGTACCAAATTCACATTTTTATTCTCCTATTTCAAACATAATGAACATTTTATCCATTCAATATCAATGAATCATCTACCCGTTGATCTTACCCCAAAAATAATTTAACCTCTCCGAACTATGAATCGAGTTGATCCTGTTAATGGGTATCTCACCAACCTCTGTCTAGCTGCCACTACAAATAAAATACACTTATGGGGTAAATAATAATGAGTGGTAATTCTTCGTTGGAATGAAAATATGTTTTCTTAAAACAATCTAGAATGGGTTTAACCTATATTAATAAAACTCGTATAATTTCTCGTTATATGAGTGAAATCATGTTCGACAAAATATTCAAAATTTTTTCCAACATTAGGGATGACAGTGGACCAAAACGGGGGTAGGGGGTCTAGTTTTTATTCTCGTACCCGCTTAAAAAAATTTTGTTTATCTCCGGTCCACCCCCGCTAAAGGGTATAACTTTCATCCCCCACCCCCTCCTCGGGTAAATTTGTAATCCCCACCTCCTCCCCGTCCCTGCCTTCACCTCCGCCCCCATCCCCACCCCTACCCCCACCCATCTTACCCGCCCAAGCTCAAGCTAACATAATCTAAAATTTTAAATAAATCTAACATTTTAAATAAGCCAACATAATTATAAAATATCATAATCCAACATAATTAAAATTTTGTCTACAATATAATCCAACATAATATAACTAAAAGTTTGTCTTCCTTGTAAATCTAACACAATATCATGTAACACAATATAATGTAACATAACATAATCCAATATAAAAAAATATAAAAACACAGAGATGTACACTTTTACAAACCAAAATCATAAAAAAAAAATAAAAAAAAAATTTATTGATTTATATCGATATTATACGGATATCCCTGTCTTTATTTTTATATCGATATTATACGGATATCCCTGTCTTTATTTTTATATTGATTTATACGGATATTCTTATATATATCTACCGTTCAATACGTATGATCTATTCTGAATTCTAACAAAATAAAATTAGACGAATACCTATTTTTTCCCGATCCGCTGCCATCCCGCACGCACGGTGGTTTAAACTTTAAACTGATACAATTGGCAAAAGTTACTTAAGACGCGTAATGACGTCAAAGAGTGTTGAACATCCACTAGATCCCACCCAAATATGGCAAAAAGGAACCGCACTGGATGGCCAAGTTTGTACATTCATTTGCTAAGTAATCTCTACTTATGGTAACAGACATCTGATCAGGTGAATATTTACTTGTACACTCACTGAAATTTGACTATACTATTCACCACAAATCTATCCTTGATAGTGCACTTCCATAGTTCCTCTTAAAAACCCCAACCCCGTACCACCAACATTACTATGGTTTTCAGATAATTTGAACTCTCTATCTGTTTGTGTTTCTCCTTAGGAGAGGTTTCTTTTATTTCGTTGATCTGGGTTGGTTGTTAGTTCTTGGTGTTTGGATCTTGTTTGAAGAACAAGAGTCTATGGAGAAAGTGAACTTGAACAGGGACAAGTTCAAAGATACATGGGACAGTACCAACTACAGCTTTGAAAGAGATCGTACATATGGGTTTTCATGGCCTCAAAGAAACTACAAATGCAGCTTTTGCAAGAAAGAGTTCAAGTCTGCTCAGGCTCTTGGGGGTCACATGAACATTCATAGGAGAGATAGGGCCAGGTTGAGACAGTCACCTTCATGGGATTGTCCTAATAATCCTAACCCTAGCCCTAACCCTAGCCCCAGCCCCAACCCTAATTTTTCATCATCTTCTCATGCAGCTAGGTTCTTGCCATACATGGCTTACAGTTCCTCTCTTACACCATCTCTGACTTCTTTCTCTTCGCCATCCTTGGCCTCGATGGACGAAGAAAAGATGCCGCTCATTGCAGTTTCTCAGCATCATCCCATAAGGCCTCACGACAAAAATATTAACAAAAAGCCAAGCAAGGGAGCTTTTGCTGGGGTTGGAGAGTTGACAGGGTTTTCAGAAGAAAATGATTATAGGGTTTGGAAGAAAAGAGAAATTGTTAGCTTGGACTTGGAGATGGGTTTGCTCCCTAATGGAAAGGAGGATTTGGATTTGGAACTTCGACTAGGGAACTCTTAGATGATATCTTCAGCTATGGCTGTATGAATCAATCTATTTTTAGCTATATATTCAGATTTAGGTTTTAATTTTAGGACACTCTGATTCATGTAAGCTGTCTGTAATTTATTTTCTTGCACTTTCCTGATCCGTTTGGCAGTGAAGAAAGTGCAAGAAAGAAAATTTGAAAACTCCCACCCCCAAGTCTTCTTTGTGTTTTCTCTTCTTTCTGGTTAGAGAATTCAGAATGCTTCGAGATGGTTTCAGTGTTTCAGTCCTAAAGTGAATGCATGAGATTACTTCATTACTCTGTGATTACACTGCATTCGCCTTCCATCTTTTTTCCCTTTCGTTTCTTGTCAGTGATCTCCTATTTGGCGTAATCTAATAGGAGGACTCTGTCCATGGACGATTTTTTCTTGCTTTTAATGATGAATTGTCTCAGTACTTAAATGGCTTACTTGATGATAGTGTACNTTCGTTTCTTGTCAGTGATCTCCTATTTGGCGTAATCTAATAGGAGGACTCTGTCCACGGACGATTTTTTCTTGCTTTTAATGATGAATTGTCTCAGTACTTAAATGGCTTACTTGATGATAGTGTAGTTGGAGTGATCCTTTCTGAGGTTAAATGCAACATAATTTGGAAGATCAGGTATAATCTGTCTCAAAAACAAAAATCCTTGTGTGAATCTTTTATATTTCGGCCTACATTAAGTTCGTATACCAACGAAAATCCGATTTCGGTGGCATGTTAAAGGGTGATTGTGCCATTTTTGAGGAGTGTTATCAGATTAAATTCAAGCAAAACAAACAGTAAAACAGTCATGTTCTCCATATCGGTTTAATTCTCATAGTCAATATAAACAAATATTGTGAGTATAAGCTCATGACAATTTAATTGATAACGTGGTAAATTATACAAAAGGAGAAAAATATTGGACAAGAATGACATCCTAACTTCTTTTTTTTATTGCATGTAGAGGAGCAACCGCTACCCTTAATGGTGATTATAAATTATAGGGATACCTCTGTACCTGGAATTCTCACACTTCAATCATGAAAAACTGAAGATCAGAATTGAATGTCTCTCTGCCCATTCAATTTCATTCAAGAAAAAGAGCAAGAAATAGTTATTTATGGGATGTCATGAGGGATATTTTAAGGAAAGGATTTGACCAGGGTACTAAAATTTTGAATTTTTTTTAATGCTATACTTCATTTATTATATTTGTGATTACTTTTATTATTGTGGTTTCTTTTATCACGGTTGTGGAACTCTAAAAAAGGGACAAAAATAGTTATCACAACAGTGGTAAAAATATATCTATAAATGTGATAAAAATATCCACAAATATAATAAAAACACTTACAATTGTAGTAAATTGTTTTTATAACAAAAAAATGATAAAAATACTTATAAAGTGATAAATCATCCACAAAAATAATAAAATTTTTAATTATAAAATGACCTATAAAAATAATGAAAACACTCTTTAAAATGATAAAAGTTAAAAATTCGGTATTGAAATTATTTTTTAAGTAATTTAGTCAAATCCGAAAAGAAAAATCTATTATCAGCTGATAGCTGTCCAAAGATCCAATTGGCAAGAGAGAGGGGGGAGAACTAGGCTGCTTTCTTTCTGATACTCGTACTCGTTACATTGTCAAATGATTCGAATAGTATTTTGGTCTATGCATATTGGATGTTGTGTTTTACAACATCTGTTCCTTTGTATGTTCCCAACAAATGTTTCGGTGTCAGTGGCATGATGCCTTTCCCTAAGTGGAACTGATATTGGGCAAGTCCAAAACCAAAACGAGAGGGCTTATACCCCCCCCCCCCCTTCTGTCTCTCATTTTTTTATCATTTTACGACTACTTTAAAACAATAATACTATACTGATCAAATTAAAACTTATGCCTTGAGTGATTTCTAGCTTATCTCCCAATTTTCTGTAGTTTGGATGAAAGTTTGGTTTTAATACACACTTTTTAATATAAAAACCTATTTTTAAAATGTGTTTTTAAGAAATATATTAAAAAAACATACAAACACATTTGTATATTGAAGAGCATACAAGCAAGATGACAGATTGAAAAATAAGTTAAAAACGTGACATTTGGGCAAAAAAATTTGAAAATCATGGTATGATTATTCTCTCTCTCTCACACACACATTCTCTCACATGTATACACGCACTATCATACTTTTACACTAGTATTAGTGAGGTCCCCATCACAGGTGAAGATTAAAAGGCCAAAGGGATACATTTTTGGGGTGGATGAGAACCTGCCAAAGTGCATGTTTTAGTGAAAGAGAAGAGGGTATGGGTTAAAGGATGTCAGTGGAGAAACGTCATCACCATCATGGCTTCATGTTATCATTCACTCTACATTGCTTTCAGCTATTTACTTGGCCAATTGAATGGTCATAGAATTCAGGTGACAAATATTAAGCCACATAACTTGAGCCTTTCTTTTTTTTTTTTCATGGGGCGGGCTGTTGATTGTTCAACAGTTCGGGCCAACCCGTAAAAATCCACCATCCACGGTCTGTCTATGGGGTAGAGACAGACCCAATAATAATGTCCATGATCCTTAACCTCCATGATTTTATGGACTGCCCATAGATCATGAATTGTTTATAGGGTTGGCCCATGATCATTTGGGCCACCAAATCTATCTAGTTAGACTGCAGTCCATGGGCCTTTTGTCAGCCCTTAAGGTAGCCCATTTGATTGTCCCTTTGCCCCATGTCTTGACATGAGATCTACCCGATTGGAATACATGGCCTTTGCTCATATTAATAAGAGGAAGAAAACAATCTTGGTCCATGTGAGAGAATGCTTGTTTTTTTTTTTGTTTAACGGTCAGGGTGTTTGGGTTAACCAAGACTAAGATATTTATGAGAAATAAATATCCCATAACTTGAATCCAAAAAAATTGTAAAAATTCAAACTCAGAACGTCTGAATTTACAGCTCGTCTTTGTTATTACTTAAACTATCTATATTTTTCTTTAAGCTGGTATCTAATTCAAGTTTCCATGACCATACATCTGGACATAAAATCCACCTAGGNGGGCCTTTTGTCAGCCCTTAAGGTAGCCCATTTGATTGTCCCTTTGCCCCATGTCTTGACATGAGATCTACCCGATTGGAATACATGGCCTTTGCTCATATCAATAAGAGGAAGAAAACAATCTTGGTCCATGTGAGAGAATGCTTGTTTTTTTTTTTTGTTTAACGGTCAGGGTGTTTGGATTAACCAAGACTAAGATATTTATGAGAAATAAATCTCTCATAACTTGAATCCAAAAAAATTGTAAAAATTCAAACTTAAAACGTCTGAATTTATAATTTGTCTTTGTTATTACTTAAACTCTCTATATTCTTCTTTAAGCTGGTATCTAATTCAAGTTTCCATGACCATACATCTGGTCATAAAATCCACCTAGGTCAACTTGACCAGCCGGCCGACCGTCTCGATTCCTATTGTTTTGGGGGATTGGAGGGGGGGGTTATCTTTTTGGCAATCCCTTGGCATAAAAAGAGAAGAATTAATCATAAATCTTTTAAGCTAGACCTAAAACCATTTTGATTATCGAATGCAACAAAAGGCTAACAAAAAAGTTTCATGCATTAATATAATAGGGTACTGATCAAAGTAAAAGCCATATGATTTGGTATAGAAAATGCAGTAGTTGTTGAAGCACTCACGTTGTTATCGTCCATTCTTAATCTTCTTGATGTCCATAACCAAGAGGCCAATCTACCGGTCTTATATTCATTTCTGACCTCATGTAGGACTTTGTCAAAGATCAATTCAACCCTAAAAATTATTTCTTTCAACGTAGAACCTTTAAAAACGCGTATACCTCCAGACAAAACCATGCGATAATGAATTACATTAAGATAATACTATGTTGATCTTGTCTTCTCATTCTTTTCAACTGCTTTGAGCCATTTTTGTCGGCCCCCACTGTTTTCCAATAAGGAATTGTCAGGTAATTAATGGGTTTGCTATACAGTCATTTCTATGACATTTTCATCATATAACACGGGAATTCCATACTTTTAATAATTTGCAATAAAGTGACACCATTCATCATAAAATTGAACCATTGCATCGACATTGGCAGCATAAAATCAATCCTTTAGACATCACAATTTTTTCTTCTCCTCTCTCTCACACAGATATACACACAAACACCTTACACTACCATGGTAACCCACAAAACCCAACACTGCAGGATCCCAGAGGGGCGGGGTGTGCTTTTGCAAGGGTTGTTGGGGGTGGGGGTGAGGGAATTAGCTAGGTGTTGCGACGGTGAGCTGGAGACTTCTGAGGGAAAAGGAGTAGGTTCTACATCGGGAAAGAGGGTTTTTCTTTTTTATTGAAAAATGATAAATAGACTTACAAACTTGATAACAAATATAAGTCTTATAGCATTACTCTTTTTTTTTGGGAAGGGGGGGGGGGGGGGGGG